>OX463846.1:2667678-2742014 GCA_949825065.1 Odontocerum albicorne | reverse complement strand
CATATCTAAAACGATGAGGTAAGCCAAAGGATCTTCTTCAGCCTTCATTCCATTAAAGTGTTGCAAAGATTCCTACCAACTAAAACCAAAATTTCACTCGTACAATCTCTGCTTTTTCCGATTCTGGACTATGCGGACGTATGTTATTTGGATGTTACAGAGGAACAGCTGGACAAATTACAGTGTCTTCAAAATGTGTGTTTAAGATTCATTTTAAACCTACGAAAGTACGATCATATAACTTCATACCAGAAGGCATTAAACCGGTTGAATGTTAGAAATAGACGCCAAATTCACATACTGTCGCTATTGTACAATATAATATCCTTAACTGTCCCGCCGCCCCTCTTATCTCTCCGAAAATTTTCGGCTTCTTTCCAATCATGGATTAGCGCTACGCTCAGAGATTGTTTATTGACCTTTCCAGTTCACCGCTCCTCTTTCTTTACGTCGTCCTTTACTGTCCATGCAGTGAGACTCTGGAATCAGTTACAAACCAATATAAGACTCGCTCCGTCCTTGGCATGCTTTAAGAAGCGACTGAAAAACCTCTTAATTTCTAGTCAGTAAAATAACGTGTTTCATTCCTGATTTTTATTTTCCTTTCCTCTCCGCCATCCCTTCCTTTCCTTTTGATTGATGATATCTCACTTTATATGAAAAATAATGTTCGGGTGATTTTCGTCTTTGTGGGGTTCGTGGGCATGTGCTCACGTATATGTTTATGGATTTCGTGAGAATGATAGTCATTTGAATGATTTATGCGACCACGTAACTTGCTTCATTTACTTTTGTCTGGTTGGTTGGACGAAACTGCCGCCTGGCAATAAACCCGCCAGATTGTATTGCAATAAAAGTGTTAATAAATAAAAATAATACCCTACTAGTAAATTCAATAATCTGATTAAATGAAGATATTAAAACTATAATATTTATGGAATATTATAACGTTGATATTACGGTCCATTACAATTAATTTATCCATTTTATTTGATTATTTCTAAATCGATCTTTTATAAGACATCATTAAATACTTAAGAGTAACTATAGTTAAAAATAATATTTTTTTAAAGAACTATACATTTGATTCACGATACGAAAGTTAAATAGATTTTTTAACTTAATTAATACTTAAAAATAAGAACTCCAATAATATTATTTATTTAATTATAAAAAAAAGTTCTAAGGCTTTGAATACGAACTCTCAAAACTTCAATAATATTTTCAACCAAATTAAAATTTCAGATCTCGCACCGAATAAAAAAACTTCCTTCAATTAAAAGTTAGTTTTAATATTTGTTAAATTAAGGTTCAGAAAGTACTCAAATAAATGTTATGTTGAAAATTGGAAAAAAGTTATAATTGTGATTACCTTTCAAATTAACTTACAATGATTGATTTCACCTTCATATCACAGTTGAGAGACGCTTCTAAAGGCGCGTTCTCACGGTTCAAGTTTAGTTGACAGATTAAAGTTGATCAACAAAAGTTGAATGAAATCTGTAGTGAAGGCGCGTTTTCACGGTTCAAATTTAATTGACCGATTATAGTCGATCAACAAAAGTTGAATACAGGTCCGTCCTCACGGTTCAAGTTTAGTTGACCGATTAAAGTTGATCAACAAAAGTTCAATACGACTTGAATCAGTTTTTGTTCACACGTTTCAATAGAAACTGTTTCAATTTAATTAAGTTAAAAATGCCGTCGAAAACATTAACTTTATTTTTATATTTATCGAGTTGAAAGTGAACTTGATAATCAACTTGAATTCAAATGTTCACACGTTTCAAGACAGGTTTCAACTTGAAAGCAAATGGCGGATGACTCATAACTTGAACGACAAAGTTTGACTGGGTCAATCTTTTCTTGATCAATTAAAAAGTTGATCAACTCTACTAAAACAAAGGTTCTCACTACAAATTTCATTCAACTTTTGTTGATGAACTTTAATCGGTCAACTAAACTTGGACCGTGAGAATGGGTCTTGTATCAGTTTCTATTGAAACGTGTGAACGAAAACTCATTCAAGTCGTGTTCAATTTTTGTTGATCAACTTTAATCGGTCAACTAAACTTGAACCGTGAGAACGGGCCTTAACATATTTAAATCTTGGGATTACAGGTTCGAATTCTGTTGATATATTTTTTTTCAAGGGGTTTTTTCTGGTATTTTTAACGATCTCTTTTAAAAATAATAATTTTAATTTGTAAGTTGCCTTGCTTTCAGTATTTATGTCGTTTGACTCTGGATTAATTTTTCCGATATAACGAACCCATATTTCCGATATAGGTCAAGTTCAACATATCCGAATTAATAATTTTGACACATTGAGAGCGTAGCCGGCATACAATAATGTCTTCAACCCCAGTAACGCCGGGAGGCAATATTGTTTTCGGGTTAAAGCTACTACTAAAGAATAATAATACATGCATACTACGAGTATAACGCCATTTCCCTGTCGGCCCATTTCTCAACCATCTTACTTATGATAACACATCAATAAGACTTAAGTTCACATTCATCCCTTATAACTTCATTCAGTATTCTGTCATACATTGTTACTCCATGTAGTATTCTTCGGCTCTTCTCAGTATTTTTCCGCTTCCACGTTTAACTCCCATACATCAAAGTTGACAACAACATACTACTGTTGACTATCATCTTAGCAGATTTTGATATTTATTTATTTAAAACTTTTATTGCAAATACAATCTGGTGGGCTTATTGCCAGGCGGCAATCTCTTCCAAACGACCAGAATTTGAAACTGTATGGTTTGAGTACATATGTTTTAGTGTCCCATTGATATTGTTTCCTATCGCTACACGCCGTTCAATATCCCGACTGAGTCTTCCATCATCTGAGAAAATATAACCCCCATAACAGAAATCCTCAACTTGTTCCAATCTTTCATTATTCACCCATATCTATCATTTACTTTTCTTTAATTGATAATAATAATAATAAAAAAGGACATTTTATATAGCGCCGTGTAGACAGCAGACTTTTCACAACGGCGATTTGAATCCATTATTATTGATTATTGACATATTTAAAATTTTACCACAAATAAATAAGTTGAGGGAAATTATATGAAGATGGTTACTGCGAAGAAAGCGAAACTCAAACTTGAGGTTTAACATTGCACGTGTTGGCAACACTACCGCACGAGAAGAAGCAATAATAGTGGCATATGTACTCGAAGCGTGCAGTTATTTTTACCAGACTGGAACCCTTTTTATTTTTTTCCATAACATTGAGAATAGGAACCCGAATCTCCAGGATGAATGACAAACGTTTTACTTAAGCCGAGGCCACACTAAAGTGATTCGTTAGGTGCTAAGCTAGGTTTTATGTGACTCATATACTAGGTGACTTCATGTATGGCCATACCAAAGTATTTTGCACAAATTCATTTGACATTTGGGAGCGGTTGAGTCAACAAATGATGTCACTCTCAAAACTAACCAATTTCATTACAACTTACCTTATCTTTATTTACTTCCTGTGCAACTACATTCCAAAGTGATTTTATTACAGGTACATTTTTGTATAATTTGCTCGATGGGTTCCACAAAGACTCCTTTTTATACACAGCTGTTATTAAAACTTCCGCCATCTTGTAAAATCACGGTGACAATTAAATTAACCAACACGTCTGTTCGCTAGGAGAATCACTCGGTGACTAATCGTCATGTAGTGTGGCACTAAGCGTGCAGTGTGGCCATTGCGATAGTATGCGGTGCATTGGTTCGCTAGGATATGTCGCCTAACTCGCAGCGTAGCTCTAAGCATCAAGCGAGACTCCTACCTATGTGGCCGAGGCCTTACTAAGTTACGAAAATCGTCAAGCAGTATCAATCTGATACAGACTTTCGTTAGGCAGATTAATCACAGCACTATGTTTATTTACCACAAATCACCTTTTCAAATTAAACTTTAAAAAAACTTGATGTCAGGTGAAAAAAAGATTTTAAAAATTGAAACGAAAAACGACACCAACTTTCATAAATATTAACCACTAGCGTGAAGATAAAGCTCGTAAAGATAATTGAGCTTAGACGGGCGTTGTCTACATATTATTATGCAAGCATCAACATCTATGGACCGAATCAGGATGTGTCCCAGTTGGCTACCATGAACCACAGCCGATGCCTAATTGCTTAGCCCAGTTCCGAGAATGGAGGAAAGAGCCGGCACTTTCACTGTCAGCAAACCGGATCTCCACACCAGCATATATACAAAGGTTACCTTTGTCAATAGACACTATTACGTAGTTAACAAATTGATCTATTATCGTTACGAAAGTAACCTTTTTGGAAGCTTCTACATTTAATTAAATTTCGAGTTTATTTGTAAAATAAATAAGAAATCGCTTTAATATTTACTGAAAATTCAACATTTACCATGGGATTATCAAATAAAATATTATTA
Source organism: Odontocerum albicorne (assembly GCA_949825065.1). Lineage (NCBI taxonomy): Eukaryota > Metazoa > Arthropoda > Insecta > Trichoptera > Odontoceridae > Odontocerum > Odontocerum albicorne. The sequence goes on along the minus strand of OX463846.1, from coordinate 2,737,582 downwards.
TCTTGAAGTAAGAGTTAATAGATGTATGCGGCCGTGGTCTAACAATTAGTATTTACGTTAAACAAGTGGACGCCTCAGGTTCAATTCCTGGTGGATTCACTTCTGAGCTTGTTTTATACTTATACCGTTTTGCTTATGTAGCTAATATAGCGAAATTCTTCAACTTGTTCTAATATTTCATTATGCGTTTAGTTTATCTTTCATCTTTTGACATAATCAAGTTTATTCAAAATTTAAAATGTAACAAGCAATTTTTTTATAACATTTTCCGTCAATATTTTACTACTACGGTGTTAAGAACGAAAACTGACATATCCTAATTTTTAAAAAACGTGTCATGAATATAAACTTTTAATATAGATAAAGTAAAGGAGATGTAATATTATATTTAATAGAATTAGAAAAAAAAAAGGTAATTCGAAAAAAAACCGTCGAAGCGTGTATATCGGTACCAGTTCGAACAGCATTTAGTCTTGTTTGTGCTCCCCTGAAGATGAGGTGAAACCCTTGAAACTGGTAGGGTTATACCGTCACTAAAAAGTGGAATAAACCGTGTTTGATAAAAATAAATTACAATGTCTTTAAACTTCCCCAACGTTAATGCCTTAACTATAAACAAAAATTGGATAGTGTTTCACGATTGCCTCTTTTGTTAAATATTTTTTTTCAAATAATATTTTTTTTCAAATAAACGGTTCCTGAAAACACGATCAATGATCTTATAATCCTGTGTCATTATTTAGTCCTGATTATTAAAAAAGCTTAAAAAAAGTACCGTAACACTTTTTATCTACAATATGATTTTTTTTTGTTTTTTTATTTATTTTACATGATAAGTATATATAATATACGTAAATAATGTATGAAAAAACATGTCAGTACATGTAATTGTTCATGTCAAAAAAAATTCTAATTTCAAATGGCCACTATCAAATTATTTTATATGAAATTATGTGTAATGCCTGTCATTTGTCGTATTCCCTTGTTAAGTCTAATTTTTATGGTTCATTAGAAAAAAGGAATAATATCTCTAATACATTACATAGATTATAAATAAATTTAAATAGATTAGTAAAGTTTTTTACAGAAAATAACATGTATCTGGCAATAAATGGATGGCATTTGGCAGAGCAGATTACTCCGCTATGACATTGCGGCTTGGGTGAATTGTTGGAGAAGGTGGAGCAATTCAAGTGACATGGGCAGTATGATTAGTACGTCTGCCGACCCAGATATGGAGGTGAAGTGCAGGATTGAAGCAGCCCGTAGTTCATTCAACAAAATAAGATCAATATTCTGCAATGATAATAAATTGAATCTGAAACTAAGGCAGATAATGTTGAAGTGCTACGTTTGGTCTGTTCTGTTGTGTGGCTCGGAAACATGGACGCTGAAGGTTCATACTATGAATCGGTTGGAAACGTTCGAGATGTGGCTGTCACAGGAGAATGTTTCGTATACTGTGGACTGATATGATCACCAATTCGGAGGTTTTGAGGAGAGTTAATTGCGGTAGACAGCTGCTGACAGATATTAAGGTCCGCAAGATATCCTATCTGGGTCACATTTTATGTGTAAAGAATTACGAAATCCTCCAGTTGATACTGATGGACAAGATCAAGGGGCAGCGTGGTTCTGGCAGAAGGCAAACATCTTGGCTGCTCAATATAAGAGACTGGACGGGGATGAGGCGTGTGTAGGACCTGTTCCGGGTTGCGCAAGATAGAGAAGCCTTTGCCAGAGTGATTGCCAACGTCGGGGGGACCTGATAGGGCACGACAGGAAGAATAAGAACGTGTATCTAAAATCACACTAATGTGATACAATAAAAAATATTAAAAATCAAGAGATTTTAGAAGATAGATAAAATAAACATAAAGAAAACAAAGCATTCAAGAATACCGATGGTGTGTCACTCGCCATCAAGTCAATTAATGTGTAACGAAATATTCATTTAATCTTCTTTTTAATGTAGTAATTGAAGTCTCAATACGAGTATGTCCAAGTCATCAAATATCTTAATGAATGCATACCAACTTCTATTGATAAATGAATTGATCACAAGAATTACTTATAATTATGAATATACATGTACAAACAGAGGTATAGTTCGGAAATTCTAGGATGAGTCCTGTGACAGCTCACAAATTTGCCCCAATTCAACCTTATGTAATGTATTTACATAAATAACTTGCTATTTATTAGAATTGAGGCTTATATTAAAGTTGATAAAATAATTAAAATTACTGAACATCGTTACAAGGTTGTATTGGGGCAAATTTGTGAACAGTCACAGGACTCATCCTACATTTTCTGAACTATATATATTATAGTTTAGCCCTTGGTTGATTATTAACATATTCAATTCCTTTGTCAAAAAATCTCATAAACTTGATGAATTGCGAGATATTATCACGAGTATATATGCTACCATGTAAATCAATTATTGGCGTGCATCAATTCAATATATTAACCTTTATTTTCCTGTGCTAAAAAAAAATCCGCGTGTTCCAGTACACAATACACATCAATACACATGTAAAAATGAGCGATTTAAAATCGGAACGATAAGAATATTTATAGTCAATCACTTAAATTAATTGAATTTGAAGTCAAAAGTGATAATAATTGAAATTTAATGGCTGAAAACATAAAAAAAACATCGGCCGACGTTCACAAAACGGGCGTAGCTACCACCTCAAATGGATGCCCGAAAGCTACTGAAGCGAGCGAACTGAGATTCTATTTATTGCGTTCCCATTTACCGAAGTAGAGTGAGAATGAGACGTTAATAGCGTCGCTTCCTCACCCATAGCGGGTTTTTTATAATGAATATATTGTACCTTCTCACACACTGGCACACGTTTGATTGTATTGGTGAATTTATTCCCGCTTTTTAACAAAATATATCTGATGTGGCCGATAAGTGCTAATTATTATTAATATTATTTTTTTCATTCAATGCGTAAATGTATAATATTACGAAGGAATACTTAAAATCTGAACCCAGTATTTATTATATTTATAGAGATTTTAAAGTTTTTAAAGCAATGTGTACTAGTTACACATCACAGGGAAGGGAGGGTTAACAGCTCATTCCACAATCCTCTTCATACACTTATCAAAAACATATGTCCTCACTAAGATACCGGCAAAAGCCTTGTTTACTGTGGGCACGACGAATGACAGATAACAAACCATGATACATGAAAATTGTTAAGTCCACATTAAATTACCTGTTGTTTATCGACAAATTATGCATTTATAAGATTTATTGTCATATATAAATAAATAAATAAAAATATTTAAGAGTTCGGGAATTGGTACGATTTCACTCTATCGATTTCCGACAACTTTTCTCAAGATTTGAACCAAGTAGGCTTTTCAAGTTGTTATTTTATTTATGGAACCATAAAAACTTATTTAAGCATTTTTTCCAAAGTTTATACGCACCACTGTTGCTAAGTATTCCCGTGATAATTTATATATGGAAAAGACAGAAAAATCCTTTGATAAGAGATTTCGTGAACACAAATCCGCCTTAACAAATCCACTAATTTATTCTGAAATGGCTAATCATTGCCACCGTGAAAACCATATTTTTTCTATCGATGATGCCAAATTCTTACATAGTAGTAACGGAAATAAATTGGACAGATTAGAGGCCCTGGAAATTTCTAAGTCAGTACACTGAAGCGAACATCTGGTAAACACATATATCCCAAAAATCTCTCCGCTGCTGGCCGAAATCGTCCCATGCCTCCCTCAGTCCTCAACCGTTTTAAGCGTGTATATCGGTATCATTTCGAATAGAATTTAGTCTTATTTGTGTTCTCATCTGATGATGAGGTGAAAGCCTTGAAACCGGTTGAGTTATACCGTTACAAAAAAAGTGGAGTAAACAGTGTTTGATAAAACAAATTACAATTCTATATCTTTCACGAAATTCTATCTAAGGAGTTCAGGAATATCCATGAAATTGAATCTAACAAGTTTAATATATATGTATCATGAAATTTAATCTATTAATTTACGTAACTTTCATGAAAATCAATAGAAGTTCTGTATCATATACAGTTATCTTTTTAGGATCCATTCAAACGAATGAAATTTTTTTTTATGCGAATACTTTGTAATTCATAATGTTATTTTTGCTGAAACTTCTAATGGAATTTTATATGGGCCGTATAATGAATGAATTTGGATTCATGTTTATTTCTGACGAACATTTGACTGAATCTCTGGATGTATAAAATAAAAATATTTTCATTTCTAAATAAAAATAATTTCTCTTTGTTTTGTCTCAAAATTATTTCGTATTTGTTTCAAAGGGCAGATGTTAAACATTGTTTTGTACTGAATTTTTGTATTCTATTGAGCTTTGAAATATTTAGCATTTTTTTAACCTTGAAACAATATTTGTAAAATGACATGAAAAATTCTTTTAAATAAATTTTTTAAATCTTTTTCTCCTCTTCAGAAATTTACAATCAGTCAGAAACGTTTCTTGAAGATTTTACTAAAGATTATTTATTTATTTAACACTTTTATTGCAAATACAATCAGTCAGAAACGTTTCTTGAAGGCTTTACTAAAGATTTTTTATTTATTTAACACTTTTATTGCAAATATAATTTGGCGGGATTATTACCAGGCGGCAGTCTCTTCCAGCCAACCAGACAAAAGGAAACGAAGCAAGTTACGTGGTCACATAAATCATTCAAATGACTATCCATCCCTACGAAATCCATAAACATATACGAGAGCACATGCCCACGAACCCCACAAAGTTGGGCAATCCCCCAAACATTTATTTTCATATGAAGTGAGATATCATCAATCAAAATTAAAGGAAGGTATGGTGCAGAGGAAAGGAAAAGAAAAATCAGTAATGAAACACGTTATTTTACTGATTAGAAATTAAGAGGTTTTTCAGTCGCTTCTTAAAGCATGCCAAGGACGGAGCGAGTCTTATATTGGTTTGTAACTGATTCCAGAGTCTCACTGCATGGGCAGTAAAGGACGACGTAAAGAAAGAGGAGCGGTGAACTGGAAAGGCTAATAGACAATCTCTGTTTGAGCGTAGCGCTAATCCATGATTGGAAAGACGCTGAAAATTCTCGACGAGATAAGAGGAGGTGGCGGGACATTAAAGGATATTATAGAATAGAGACAGCATGTGAATTTGGCGTATATTTCTAACATTCAACCAGTTCAATGCCTTCTGGTATGAAGTTATATGATCGTACTTACGTAGGTTGAAAATGAATCTTAGATTACTAGGGCCGATGAAAAGATTTTCTCCTGGCCACGTTATTTTACTTAACATGTCCGGATCATCAATTCGGATATGTCGAGGGGAGCAACAAAAATTAATGAATGAAATATAATTCTTTTTCTTTAAAGTTCCTCTTCTGTGATAATCGTCATATAGTAGTTATCTTGAAATTTGACGCAGCAGCTCTGATCTGTGACTCCACAATGAAACCATTTCCATAAACTCTTTGACAAGTAGATAGATAAATTTTACTCGTACAATCTCTGTTCTTTCCGATTCTGGACTATGCGGACGTCTGTTACTAGGATGTTACAGAGGAACCACTGGACAAATTACAGAGTTTTCAAAATGTGTGTCTAAGATTTATTTTCAATCTACGAAAGTACGATCATATATAATAACTTCATATCAGAAGGCATTGAACTGGTTGAATATTAGAAATATACGCCAAATTCACATACTGTGTCTATTGTAAAATATCCTTAACTTTCCCGCGGCCCCCTTATCTCGCCGATTTTTTTTAGCATCTTTCCAATCATGGATTAGCGCTACGCTCAAACAGAGATTGTCTATTGGCCTTTCCAGTTCATTGTCTCACTTTATATGAAAAATAATGTTCAGGTCCGTCTTTGTGGGCTTCGTGGTCATATGGTCACGTATGTGTTTATGGATTTTGTAGGGATGGATAGTTATTTGAATGATTTATGCGACCACGTAACTTGCTTCATTTACGTTTGTCTGGTTGGTTGGAAGAGATTGCCGCCTGGCAATGAGTCCGCCAGATTGTATTTGCAAGTTTTTGCAGAAGTATTCTAAAGAATATTTGTTTAAGGATGTCACATTTTCTTTCCAACATTACATGACTTTTATATTGATTGCTTAAATATAAGTCAATACAGATTAAAGGATCTTATATTTTCTCCACGCTTTTTATGATTTATTAATAATAAAAAAATACAAAAAACAGATTTCCCAGTTATCTGACCTTCAGATTTAGAACCACTGGAGTAATAAGAAACTCGAGGTTTACGATTGCACGTGTTACCAACTCTAACGCACGCGAAGAGAACAATTCTCGCGCATGAGTATTGTTACCTTGCGAAACTGGAAATCCTTTATTATTATTTTTTGGATACCATCGGGAATCGAACTTTAAACGCCTGGTTGAAATCAAGTGTCTTATTAACTAGGCCATGGAGGTCAGCAGCTACACAAGGAGCTGTAATAAAAGATATACGAGTATATAGATGTGGAGGATACGAATAAATTATACTATGATAGGAAAGAGAGTATTTATAACGTAATGTATGAATGTGGACGAGACGAGATCTGTGTGGATAGATAGAAAGGTTTGGAGATGTGTGCTGCCAACACCAATAGATAAATGTGGACGAGACGAGATCTGTGTAGATAGATAGAAAGGCGTGGAGATGTGTGCTACCAACACCAATAGATAAATGTGGACGAGACAAGATCTATGTATATAGATAAAAAGGCTTGGAGATGTGTGCTACCAACACCAATAGATAAATGTGGACGAGACGAGATCTATGTAGATAGATAAAAAGGCTTGGAGATGTGTGCTACCAACACCAATAGATAAATGTGGACAAGACAAGATCTGTGTAGATAGATAGAGAGGCGTGTATATGTGTGCTGCCAACACCAATGGATAAATGTGGACGAGATTAGATCTGTGTAGATAGATAGAAAGGCGTGGAGATGTGTGCAACCAACACCAATAGATAAATGTGGACGAGACAAGATCTGTGTAGATAGATAGAGAGGCGTGGATATGTGTGATGCCATGACCAATAGATAAATGTGGACGAGACGAGATCTGTGTCGATAAATAGAAAGGCGTGGTGATGTGTGCTACCAACACCAATAGATTAATGTAGACGAGACGAGATCTATGTGGATAGATAGAAAGGCGTGAAGATGTGTGCTACCAACACCAATAGATAAATGTGGACGAGACAAGATCTGTGTAGATAGATAGAGAGGCGTGGATATGTGTGATGCCATGACCAATAGATAAATGTGGACGACACGAGATCTGTGTGGATAAATAGAAAGGCGTGGTGATGTGTGCTACCAACACCAATAGATAAATGTGGACGAGACGAGATCTGTGTGGATAAAAAGAAAGGCGTGGAGATGTGTGCCACCAGCACCAATAGATAAATGTGGACGAGACGAGATCTATGTGGATAAACAGAAAGGCGTGAAGATGTGTGCTACCAACACCAATAGATAAATGTGGACGAGACGAGATCTGTGTGGATAAAAAGAAAGGCGTGGAGATGTGTGCTACCAGCGCCAATAGATAAATGTGGACGAGACGAGATCTATGTGGATAGATAGTAAGGCGTGAAGATGTGTGCTACCAACACCAATAGATAAATGGCGTGACGGCATAAAAAATTTGAACACGTGCAAAATAAAATTGATTTCAATAAAACCTTTTTTCTATTTCATGGTCTATTGTATTTTTAGCATCAAAGTAACTTCAGAGCATGACGATTTGAACGTGAATTTCGAAAATGGATTACACACCACATAATACTCGTACAATATGAATCCAGCATTTCGAAGACGAGAATTTCACGTCACGCAGAGAGAAATGTGTTGAATATATTATTTCCAAAATATTGAATATTTTATTCGCCAAGCAGGTGTGGAATTGACAAAAAACAATAAAATTATGAATTATTATGTATAGAAAAAAGACTCTTCCTGTTCTTAGATATTGATATAAGATACCAGGGAGAAATGAAACGGTTTTTCTTCATATTTTATTGAAAACATTTCACAATAGTAACAGATATTTGGAAATAGCGTCATGTTTTTTTTTAACCCTCGGTCGGGCGCTATACGAATCCTATCACGTTCGGGCGCAACTCATCTGTAAGATTAAAAATTTAATTTCGGCCTAGGTTTAAGGGAAAGCTTATCAAAGTGAACGCTTTACTCAAACATGATTATATAACAATTGTACATTTCTTTGCACTTTTCAATAACTAAATTTTTGATTTTCTCATATTAATTTCTTAAAATAGAAGATAACTAGTTTACAACGTTCTCAGTCTTTTGTTGACAGCTTATCAACACAACTAATGCAATTCAGTAACATCACAATTTTTTTCAGTAATTTAATACCCACAACAGGTTTATAAAAAAGATTTAGCATAATAAAAAGTATGTAGAACTAACTGTCACATCTTCATAACGTAGGTAGGTGTTCATGTGACGAAAATAAAAGCAATAACTTAATATTAGAGAACACTATGCCAGCACTTTTTCAAAAATTATTTAGAATGTAAAATTCAAATTCACTTGTGATCATAAAACGTCTTCACAAAGACAAAAGGGAGTAATCTAAATAAAATTAGAAAGTTATTCCTGGTCAGACTCACGCTGAATATTTTCGAAAACATTCTTATAACAATTTTCACACACCATGCGTGCATGTTTGTATTCATATAGTAAATAACTATCAATGTCATTCAATTAGGGGCTAGAACATGGATATACGAACTATTGCAGGTATATAAAAATAAATGTTGAGAAAAAAAAATATATTTCGGAAATTAAAAATACTTACGTAATCGGGCGCAACTCATCCAGTAGATTAAAACGTCCACCACGGAGACCAACGGTGTACTGGAGAAATAACAAAGATACTCTTGTGTGAGGGGTAGGGAGTCAGGAAGCTACTATAAGCCTCACCTATTTGTCGGTAAACTTCGCCTATGGGCACAAAAAAAAATTAAGTACCTCATCTCACAGATAAGATGCGCCCGCCCAAAGGTTAAATATCTACATATATACGAACGGCCTTTGAACAGATGTGTTTCATGTACTTGACTTCTAAGTTATTTTATCGTTGTTTTTGCCTAGCCTCATAGTCGAGGACACGCTTGCTATTCCAACATCAATCTCGAGCTGCTCCTACACGCCAATCGTACGATGTTCTATAAGAGAACATCCCGAGTAGAAGTGATTTCCTTCCTGCAGACGTCACAGATATATGCATCCTGCTGAACCAGCTGAGAACGTTGACACATGTTCACAGCACGCTGATTATTTTTCACACGTCTATCTGTTGAGACGCAGCCAGCTCGAGAACAGATGGCTCTATACTTTCCACGATCTTAAGCCTCATGTTCCTAGTCTTCAAGAGCTACTCACAAAACTACTCTCTTGGACTGTCCTAACGCTTCTTCTGCCTATGAACCCTTCGTCTGTCAATTACTTCTCCGCGTGGGATGCCTTAAGGGAGTTTATGATCACCCATGCGTATTAGATATCCGGTCCACCTGAATTTTTCCTCTATACACCTATCCTCCAAATGTTTACCGTTGTAGGACTGAGATATTTGTAACATGATCCCTCCAGTGGATCAGGAAAGCAGTGACGAAGGAAGCGCTATGATATTTAATGCATTACTTAAAGCCGTCATAAGAGATATTTACATATACGGTAAATATTGGGTGTTAACATAAGTTGTGTCCGTTTTTTTTTCAATTTGAAAATGAGCACCAAAAAGAAAAACAAAATGGTAAATGTTATACGTCATTCGAAAGAAATTTTTTTGCTCTATAAGATATTGTGTTTGCTTTTACGTTACATATATTATATTATTTGATTACAAGCCTTCAAAATGGAATGTCAAGTAGACGAAAGGGAGCATTTTCGACAACTCCTTCTGTTCGCGTTCAATCGAGGGAATAAAGCTGTCAAAACTGCTCGTGATATTTGCGAAGTATACGGTGAAGATGCTTTATTTTTAAATTGAAAAGAAACGGACACAACTTAACGTTAACACCTTATACAAAACAGGAATTAAAAAAATGACTTACAGAAATCAGATCAGATTTAGTAAAAGATAACATCAATACACGTAGAAAACTTAAATTGGAAAAAATTAATGTTTTTTAAGTGCAATTTTTTTCTTTTCTTTATTTAATTTTTCTGGATTTATGAGTGCTATTTTGTATCTACAAACCAGTGAATGTCCCTTGGTAAAATGAATTCTCCTAACTGAAATCTTTTTTTTGGGGTAATGTGACTATGATAGGGATTTTTAATAATTATTAATGCTCTGTATATATATTTCATAAAAATATATTTTGTTTTGTCAAACCTGCCTGTCTTAGGACAAGCATGGAAAGCACCCGAAGAAGATAATGTTGCGTATCTGGTGGGATTAGTACCAGACTGAGACCTGTTTACCTTTTGTTTTCATATAAAGAAGTAGATATCAGAAATAAACTTCAATCGATTGATTATACAGTATGTTTGACAAGAGCGCGTACGGCTACATTTTTTTTTTTCTAAAAACCGTTAGAGGGTAGATTCAAATGCGAGCAGGTGGCAGGATCCTTCCCCCAAGACGCTTTGTATAGAAAAATTCAGTTGTCGTTCGACCTTGGTTACACAAGAACATATTTCCCCATGATTGCCGCGTACGCATCACGTTACGAAGCCGTGTTTCTATGTACACATCCAAAAGGACCGATAATGTCGTACGAAGCCGCTGCTTAATACATGAGAAAGTCGAAGACATTTATAAGTAAGCGGATGACATACTATTCCGACGTAAAACGAACGCACCACGTTACGAAGCCGTGTTTCTATCTACACATTTGAAAAGACCGAAAATGTCGTACGAAATCGCTGCTAAATACGTGAAAAAGTCGAAAAGATTTGTAAGTAAATGGTTGAAATGCTATTACGACGTAAAAAATGCCGATGACTTACCAAATTGTAGCACTGTGGAAAAAACGACGAAAAAAGACATAGTAATTTTACGGGTGTTTGAGAAGAATCAAAGTCTATTATTGCGTAGCGGACAGGCAGTTTTGCGTGAAAAGGGTCCAATTGTGTCATGTAACACTATAAGAAGACGTTTACTACTATAGCTCTTTTTTTTCTTCTCCTTAAACTTTCTATAAACTCAAGAGTCTGTTACTGCAGGTTTGTCCTCCTGTGATGCTGAGCTCCAGCTATCTCTCCATCGTTTTGGGGGTTTTCCTGCTGGACGTCGTCCATCCTGCACCCCATGCAGAGCTTTGTATGAAATTCATTCTCTGTATATGTTGGTATCAGTATCTTCGACGCTGTCGTCCCCATCTGACCACATCTTGGACCTCACAGACCGCTCGGATTGTGGTGTTTCTTACACGATCACGCAAAGTCTTCCCTGCAATAGCACGCAGAGCTGTCAATTCCGTTGTCCTTAGCATACTTTTTGTCCTGACAGTGTCCACCCTCGCTTCGATGCCATATGTGAGGATAGGTTGTCACAGGTCTTATAAATGCATACCTTGCTATCCGTCGTCATATCTTTATTCCTCCATATGACATCTCTCAGGCAGCCCGACACAACTGCAGCTTTATCTACCTGAGGCCTTACTTCTCTGGGGAGGTCATGAGAGCTGTGCAGTTCACTGCCAAGATATCTGAACTGGGTTGCTTGTTCAATTGGCTCGTCACGTACTGAGATTCTGCACTCTAGTGGGTCTTTGGAGAATGTCATACACTTGGTTTTTGCTACGGAGATAATCATATTGTACTTTGAGCAGGATTCATCGAACTTTGTGAGCATTCTCTGTAAGTCATTTTTATTTTCAGCTATGAGTCGTCAGCATAACAGAGAATTCCCACCACTTCCTAACCAAAAGTGTACCTCAACTTAAGAGATGCCACATCTGCAACGATATTATGTTTACTAGCTCATGGAGTGAAATTTCGAACCACGCTGAAGATACCACTACTGTCCGAAAAATAAGTAAAAAAAGCCTCACTTGGGCGAAAGAAAATTTGAACCGCGATTGGGACACCGTATTTTTTTTTGGACGAAACTTTTTTTTGAGCACGTTTTTACATTAATCATACCTGGTGTACCCGCACCAATAGATCGAGCGGACCATTAAACACCCGGTAAAAGTTCACGTCTGGGGCTATCTCTCACATCATGAATTTGGCACATCTTCACAAATAATTTGAACGCTGTAAAAATGGTTAAAATATATCAGAGGGCTTTATTAACATCTGCCCAAAGGTGGTTAACAAGAAAAAATAAAATTGGCTACTGCAAGACGACAATGCCCCAAAACATCGGAGTCGTCTTTGTACTTCATGGAAATAGGAAAACGATGTTGACGTAATGGATTGGCCGTCGCAGTCACCAGATGCAAATCCAATAGAAAATGTTTGGGCACTCGTCAAGTTCAAGTTCCGAGGGGAAAAGATCTGGAACGTCAAGCATTTATTTAGACAAATTTGATTTATATGGAACTCTTTGCCTCTAGATTATCCTATCAAATTTGTAGAAAGTATGCCTCGGAGATACCGCGCAATTATTCATAATGGAGGTGACTGGATAACTTACTAATAATAAATCATCACGGTTTATATCGTGTAGTATGTGTATATTTATTAATGCCTTATCCCAAATAGCGTTTCGGGTTTCGCCGTACACGTTCTTATTTATTTATTTAATTAACGACACAACAGTGTCTTTATATACAAATGAACATGTGACAGGTTATACACGTACTTAAAATTATTGACAGATAATACAAAACTTTATCTTAAACTAACATGAAGATACAAAAAGCAGTAGTAATAATAAATTACAGTCATCGTTTTAAATTTATTTAAAAATCATTGAGAATTTTGCGGGAATTTTATGTATAGATATTGAGATATAGAAAACACATGGCCTCATTAGTAGAACGAGATGCAAGTTGCTTTACAGAATTAAAAGCTTCATACATGTTGATGCAGGGTTACTCAACTCCAGATGCAAAGTATTGTCCTTAATGTTTGGTTTATATTACGTTATTTATATTAATAAAGGAGAGCACAAAGTTAGTAGCTATTTCTAAATATTGTTGTGATATTCTGGCGAATACTATATATACTTATATTAAAAATATCTAAATTGTTGCAAAACTCGTTTCTAAGTCTTTGCATACGAATTATAGAGGAGTTGATTTTATAGTTAGTATAGCAATTTTCGGTATAAAAGGGATTGCCAGTAAGTGAGGTGCATCAATCACTGAGTGAATGATTTTGTATAGCAGTACTATATCGGCTGTTTTTCTTCAAACAAACAGAGTGTAACAAACAAACATCCGAAAGCCTATCCAATCCCAAATGACAGCCTTCATAATCAATATCACTCATCGTATGTGATTTGCAATGAGATTGTCAAATGTCCATACAATCACACATCATATAGATTTCCAATTGGAAATTTCAAGCTGATAACCATTGCAAGAGAATAGATGCGACAACTCGACATTCCAGCGTACAACCGGTTGGCGTATGGCAGATACGTCGAGATCTGAGTTAATATTGACTCAACTGTTCTAGCTTCGGATCCGGGTGGAATCCCTGGAAATCGTTGGTAGCCGTGTTAAGCTGACACCAGTTTTGAAACTATTGCAAAGCTAACATATTGTGGTAATACTTGAATAAATAAATACCAAAAAAAGGTTCTGTTAGAATATTGAGTTGAAAATGTCTTTTCAGTATGTACAACAATTTTTTGAAGACTTCGTTACCTATATGTCTTAATTACTACAATGTTAAACATTACAACAATGAACGGTTGGAAATGAAGGAAAAGACTCCTTTAATACTTTCACCATCTTTGCATGGATCTCAGTAGCCGATAAACCTTCCAAAACAAAGAATTTAATCACTGCACGATATTTGGATTTTTCCATTGTTAAAAAATACACTGACACGTCAACTTCAAATGGCTTGTAAACAAAGAATTAATTGACAGATCGAAATGAAATTTTGAATACGTTTTTATGAAAGATGAAATATTAAAATGGCGTAGAAATTTTGGTTTTTCTACTGCTCCATAGATGTCACTTTCAAAACTTATTGACTAACCTATTACTACAATGAAAAATTAAACACAAAAATATAATGAAAAAAAGCTGATTTATTTAGCACCGACAAGTATTTAATAATTTTTTTTTATTATTCTTTCGTTATTGTCATGTGCAAAGGCTTATTGTAATGTGCAAATCTTTTCCAACTACCCAGAAAGATGTTAAAGAGGACTTAAATGAAAACCAGACTGGAATCCTTTTAAAAAATCTGGGTTCCAACAAGAATTGAAACTGCACCTCTCGAGCTGGGAGAAATGCGTCTTGAAGTGTTTTTAGTTCGCTTCGCGGACTGATTTTTTTCAATACTATAGAATCTCGAATGTTGGAATCTTCAACGTTTCGTTAAATGTTTTAAAAGTTGAAAATAATTTAATTTACAATATATATTGTATAGGTATTTCGATTAACCACTTAACTCGGTTAACCGATTTTCAGTTAATCTTACATAAAAAAATCTGGTTAACCGGCTGAAACCCGTTTTTGAAAATTTAGGTGCCAACAGAAACTGAAAACACAACCTACCATGATGAGGCGAGCGTCTTGCCACGAAACTTTTTGTTTTATTACAAATTGGGGCATGGAGCTTATATCTTTGTAAGAATACAATCAATGTGTGTGGTCATATCATAAATAAGGTGTGTTGTTTTAAAGTTTATGGAGGACAATACCGGCAAAAAAACGTTTTATGAGAGATTTTAGTCACTGTGTGGTACAACAAAATTGAAAAAGAAATGTCTATTTTTGGGGTGAGATATGACTAGCATTATTTTCTTTGGTGTGTAGCCTGCTTTTATCTGAGGTATACACAATAATTATTGTATTATACAAATGCAAGTAAGGATGTATTTTGTCACCCTGATTATTTGGTATTTACTTAGATTCCTCGAAAATCAAGGAAAGAGTACCGTCGATGCCCTTATTCATCGGTGTTTGCCTGGTTGAGTGGCAGGACGTGGTTAAATACGTCGGTCCGCACCTTGACCGGCGACTGACGTGGAAAACCCATGTGAATACCATCAGACATAAGTGTCACAAGGGCATAGAAGCTATCAGTCCGATTTTTCATCGACGCAGCTTCCTTTCACCCAAAAAAAAGCTCCTCTATAAAACCCTTATTCGTCCTATATTGACCTATGCTGCACCCGTTTGGGATAATGTGAGCAATACGGATCACCTGAAGCTCCAGCGAGTGCAGAACAAGGCATTGAAGATATCTTTTAACACCCATCCCAGAAGAAACCTTACCCGACTTCACGCTGAACAGCGAGAAGAAACCCTACAACACCACATCCTCGCTTGGACCGTGAAGTTCTATAAAAGTAAAAAAAAACACAGCAATCCCTTAGTCGCTGCCCTGGGGGCTTACGAGAGTAAATCCGACCTACCCTTCCGTTATAAGCACAGGCTGCCGAAGCATTATCTATTGCCTGACTAATTCACCTACAGTATTAGCTGGGACGACCGAGGTCTGAGTGAATGTGATGGAATACAAGTAGCCTGAACGAGTGGACTTGTTCTTGCTAAATAATTAGCTGTAAGGATTGTTATCTAGTTATAAGTAGTATGTAGGTGTTAATTATTTCTAAGAAATCATATATTAAGATTATAAAAAATATAAATAAAATGACATGTGGGAAAATAAGTTCATATATTGTAATATATAAATATGATTAGTTAAGTAATAAATTTGTATATAAGTTGAGCCTTGACAAATATTTGTACAATATATTACTTTGTTTAAAAAAAGAAAAAAAAAACGTTAATGGGTGTAAAGTATGGTTGGGTCTAGTAAATATTTTAAAAGAAGCGTAATAAGTCAGAAATATCATACTCGTGGGAGTTGTTAAAGAAGGCGTAGATGTGGAAGAAGCGAACGTTGTGTGTCGAAATAGGAAAGCCTGGTATATGTCCTCTTGGCTACACCGACAAAGAAATGATATGACGGTAAATTTTTTCAAGAATTTAAGTAGCTCTTAAATTCAAAAAACTTTAATAAATAATTCGTAACGTAATCTATATTAAAACCACACAAAAATCTGTAAATTTTTTCAAGAATTTAAGTAGCTCTTAAATTCAAAAAACTTTAATAAATAATTCGTAACGTAATCTATATTAAAACCACACAAAAATCTGTAAAATATAAGCCCTTGTTGTACTCCAACATGTAGAAAGTTTCATCAGTCTAATGAAAATAGTTATTCTCTTATACGCACTGTGCTTGCTTGTCGCAGATTGGGCTCAGAAAATCAACTAGTCAATATAACATTATGCAAGAACAAACTATTTCAACGAAGATTGAGTGAATCTAATTTGACCTTTAGTTTAAGTTACACAGAACGACTGGAATGTTATTATTGTCTTTACGTGAATATATTATCTTGTCTATTCTAATCGGTTGTTTAAATACTTGAACAAATTTCTCAATAACATCTACTGTCATTTTGATTATCAAATAATGAAGCGTAGCAATGACGCAAACCATTTATGGATATACTTGTATATCCTTTATTTTATTTCTATTGTCTTAAAACATTTACGTATGTATATTATTGTATAAAGAGAAGCGTGAAGCAAATAACTTTTGTGACAAAAGATGAAATTATTGTATTTCATTTCAAAAGAGTTCCAACCTACAAATAGTCTTTCAGAAAATAAACTAGATCATATCAGTGTTTGTGAAAGTATATTTATTTTTATCGTATTCAAATCTACACAAGATAAACGGTTCACATCATCTGTATCTGTGGAACAAGGCTGAAAAGAGACGAATACATTCTGTAGAAATGCGTTCACTTCGAAGAATACATGAAGTGACAACGTATGACAGAATATGGAAGCTAGTGATTAAGAATTAGTGTGAACTTAAAACTGATGTGTTGAATAGGGTGAAGACGAAAACTCTGAGATCGTTTTGGACACGTGGAACGAATGAGTGAAGAAAGACTTCTTCAGTTTCAATCCTGGGGATTGGTTAGCAGCAAAGCTCTGCATCTCCTCTTCCGCTCCGCTCGGTCTTCAGCGATCCTCTTGAGCTCTGTATAGGAGGTGCAGTTCATATCGTGGCACATTTACTCCAGATGCTCCCGGCGAGAACGCCCTCTGCCAATCGATCCCTCAATCATTCCCTCCAGTCTATTGTGCAGGAGATTTTCATGTCACAGCATATGACCCATCTATTCTGCACGCCTTTTCGATATGGTGTTTGACAGGTGCCTGGTTTTTTCGATCCTGCTGAGAACCTCGTCATTTGTAACGTGATCTCTCCAGGAAATCTTTAGGATTTATTTATAGGTCCACATCTCGAAGGCCTCCAATCTTTTTCGATCCCTTTCTCCTATGCACCATGTCTCGCAACCATACATCAAAATACTCCACATATGTTTTGACCAATTGCGTGCGGAGCTTTAGGTCCATGTTGATGGAAATAAAGATTAACAAAACAAATATGCAGTGGAAATGTGAATGGAAAACATGGAGGAAAAGGACCAAGGAAAGTATTGTTGGATCAAGTGTATAGATATTTGCTTATGAAATGTGAATCGTGGGAGCTGTACGACAATATGTAAGGATGTAAAAGATGCGAAATATGTGTATCGCGATAAGAAAGTCTATACTCAAGAAAATGTAGCGTGGTCTCTGTGACGTTTCACAAATTTGCCCAAATACAACCTTGTAACGATGTTCAGTAATTTTAATTATTTTATCAACTTTAATGTAAGCCTTGATTCTAATAAATAGCAAGTTATTTAGGTAAATACATTACATAAAACTAACAATAATGACAAATTAATACATCTTGTTACAAATTAGCTAAAGTATGTCAGTTTGTTAAAATCAAATAATCGAAAGAATTTTCGTTTTTTTTTATGCATAAAATTAAATGTTCGTAATTAGTATTAATTCATAGTGGATCTTGGCCTATTTAAAGATAGATACAAATCATACAATACATTAGAAAGTCAGTATAGGGAAAATTAGGAATTAAAACGTCAGTTTAGAGAAAAACATTTTTTTGATTTATGAAAAAACGATTCGATTTGTAAAAAAGACGATTTCACCCCATCCCTTTGAGACATGACATTTCAAACGTCACAGGGACCATGCTACATTTTCTTGAATATAGTGTTCTCTTCTCTCTACCTTCTCCGACAAGGAGTCATCGTGATGGCATATGTGTGTAACAGCTGTCTTACTAGGCCCATCATATGTTCTGAGACAGTTGACTTACATCCGTGACATTACACAATGAAACAAGTCTAAACTGCAAAGGTTTAACCAATTTAAAATGATGAGTTATTCTTCTTCTCGATGTGCTCTCTCTTACACGAGGTACAAGACCATCATTATGGCAATCTTTATCTTCTTTATTGCAGCCTGAAACAGCTCAATTGAACTGCACCCAAACCATTCTAGCAAGTTATTTAGTTTAACGGCATCGGGTAGCGAAAAAAACATTTGATATTGATCCATCTTTTAAATGACGCAAAAAAAAGCTCAAGCAATTTGGATAAGGAATGTAAAAAATGGTAAAATATTACTTGAGTATGGGTTTCTTCTTGTTGTTTTGATTTTTGTTATTTTGTATTTGTGTTTCTGTATATTTTTGTGTTTATTTTTATTCTTATGATTGTGTGCGGTATATTATGGGATGAACAAGTTTGGTCTTTCTGGAGTGATGATGTGTGAAGAGTTTGATTCCGCATGATGTTTCCAGTTGTAATTGAGTGTCACTGTTTGTCAGGTTGATGAGAACGTGCAACGGGGTTTTGGTTTTATGTAATCGGAAAGAAGTGTTAATTTATTTTTTCATGCTAAATATCCTCAGTGAGATACAGGCAAAAGCCTAGTTTACTGGGGATACGACAAACGAAAGGCGGCAAACCCAGATCCATTAAAATAATGTATGTCTAAATTAAATTACCTGCTGTTTTTTTCGCAAATTATGTATATTTCTTGTCATGTGTAATAATAAATAAAAAAAAATATCTTCTATAAAAACATACATTCAGCACGATTTAGAATGAAGTAAGCAACGAAACTGTAGTCGTAACAACATCTATGTGAGAACTACGAAACTATTTCTGGACTACGTATTATTTCGGCATCCATATCTCAAGTACGAGGCATATCCAGAAAGTAAGTGTACTGAATTTTTGTAGGTTACATTTTTTTTTATTTAAACAAAAAAATTACGTGGTTACCGTAGTACATATGTCAGCTATTTTTCGACATAGTTGCCATTCCTCTCAATGCAGGTGGTGAAGCGGGGTATCAACTTTTTGATGCCTTCCTCGAAGTAGTTTTTCGCCAACCCCTCCGTCCACTTCTCCACCTCCTCCTTTACCTCCTCGTCGGTTGAAAACCTTTTTCCATCCATGTGCAGCTTCAGGGAGGTAAAGAGATAATAATCTGAAGGTGCTAGGTCAGGGGAATGCGCGGGATGGTTCAGGACATCCCATTTAAACGAGGCGAGCAGTTCCGTCTGGCATTGTCGTGCAACAGGCAGACTCCCTTTGTCAGCACGCCTCTCCTCTTGTTCTGAATCGCCCTCTGCAATTTTTTTAGGGTCTCACGGTATCTTGCAGAGTTGATAGTCTTCCCTTGAGGCATATATTCAATTAAAATTATGCCTTGACAGTCCCAAAACACGGATGCCATGATTTTCTTGGCTGAAATTGTGGTTTTGAACTTTTTGGCGGAGGGTGAAGAGGTGTGACGTGACCGTTTTTAAACTCGCGACACCACTTGTACACACTCGTACGATTCATAGCTTTATCACCATATGCAGTTTTCACCTCATTATAAACCTCAACCGGAGGTTTTCCCTTTCAAACGAGATAACGGATGACGCCGCGTATTTGGAGATTGGATTGACATTTTTCACGAAACGCGTTGTCGCGTCGACACTTCTCAACATACTGACCTCGGACCGGTCTCGTTGCGGAGGGGAAGGGTCAGGCTATACGGAAGTGTAGCCAACATGTCGAAAATAAAATCCATCCGGTCGTGAGAGCCTCAGTACACTTACTTTCTGGATACGCATAGTATATTCGCATGGTATAAATGTCTTACTTGCTATTTCTCCTGGGAGAGATGATAATTCACCATTTGCAATAAAGGTCCCGTCCAGAGGACGCAGGAGCGTCTTCGGAGTGCGATCCTTTATAATGTATGCCTAGCAATTTATCATTTTGGGTATTTTATTCGAAGATTCTGTCGCAAAAAAGATTTGGTCCTTTTGGTGTCTCGTTACGCGTTTTTAAGATTGCAGTTATCTCGGTATTTTATATGAATGATATTCAAATAAATGCATTTTAAAAAATCATCCTCGAACAATTTATTTTTCATACATACACACATGATAGCCATTTTCTCTGTCGGGCTAGGAAGAGAGAACAGGGCACCAGACTTTCCTAACTCGACACACGTAATTTGTCTCTTCTACAACCATACACCTTCTCACACAACTCATGCGATTTTTCTGAATTTCTACGTTTTATTCTTCAAAATACCATTCTTATAATCTTAACACACTTTCTTTGGTCTTTCGCTCTCACAACTTCCACTCACATTTGCACTTTATA
Organism: Odontocerum albicorne; assembly: GCA_949825065.1. NCBI lineage: Eukaryota > Metazoa > Arthropoda > Insecta > Trichoptera > Odontoceridae > Odontocerum > Odontocerum albicorne. Next base: position 2,716,799 of record OX463846.1, on the reverse strand, counting down.
AGTGTTTGTTAGTCTTTCTTTCTTCGAACAATTTAAGAGTGCTTTTCTTCATCTTTCTCAACACATCACTTCATTTAGTTCACTTTCATCCCTTATCAGTTAACCCTGTATTCTATCATATACCTACTGTTCCTCTGTCTATTAATTTAAGTCCACATATTTATATAGCATTTACTCAGCTCCTAACAGTATTTCTTCACGTCCACGTTTCCTTCCTATACATCAAAATTGGCACCAAAAGTTGTAATGATCTATATATAATCTTAGCAGATTTTGATAATATCCTGTTTAAGTATATACGTTTTAGTTATCCATTGATTTTGTTTTCTATTGGTACATGCTGTTCGATATCCTTCTTAACTTTTCTTTTACCTGAGAAAATAGAGTTTTTCAAATGGAGTGGTTTTTTCAATTTTTTTTTTTTGAATTCTTGAATAAAACACACAATTAGCTTTGATTTAAATTTTTTTAATGGTCATTTAAGTATAATGTATGACATTTAAAAACAAAAAACAATATCAGAACAAGTGAGCATTTTTGACACCTCCTTATGTTCGCGTTCAATTGTCGAACGTTGATTTTTGTTGTTTTCACTCAAAACATGTGGAACCCAAGCGCCGAACTTCTGGACTTTTCCCATTGATTTAAGATAGATGTATACAGTCATGTGACTACAATTCATCTGCTCAGCCAATTCTACGGTGGTTTGAAAGCGATCTTCATAAATAATATGGTTTAAGCGGTCCTCATCGAAATCCACTGGTCGTCTGGAACGCTCCATGTCTTTCAGGTCGAAATTACCCTCTTTGAAATGCAAAAACCATCGACGAGCTGTCTTTTTATTCATAGCATCTCCACCGTACACTTCGCAAATATCGCGAGCAGCTTTGGCAGCTTTATTCCCTCAATCGAACGCGAACAGAAGGAGGTGTCGAAAATGCTCACTTTCGTCTACTTGACATTCTATTTTCAAGGCTTGTAATCAAATAAAATAATATATGTAACGTAAAAGAAAACACAATACCTTGTAGAGCGGAAAATTTTCTTTCGAATGACGTATAACATTTACCATTTCGTTTTACTTTTGGTGCTCATTTTTAAATTGGGCAAAAACGGTCCCAACTTATGTTAACACCTGCTCGTAATACAACCCGGTTAACATAACAATGTTTTCTTGAATTATTTATACATAATATAGTTTATAAGATTCATTAAATTAATATTTATAACGATTTTAAATAATTTTTTTAGAGCAGCCACTGATTCCATTTCATCAGTTTCTTTGCATGTTTCGCGAAAAAACTTGTTTCGTTCTGGCATTGAATTTGATGAGCAGTATTCATGCAACTGTTCTCCGCACAACGAACCTTACCTCCATATTTCAACAAAGTGGTTTTATACGTACATTACCTTCTGCATTGATAGAAGGTCGTTTTACCATTGTCTCTGTATACGTCAAATATTTTTCTGCTATGGTTAATAAAATATTTAAATATAATTGTAAGTGATTGTTTTTTTTTTTGCTGACTGTGCACAAACTCTCTATCAATCATCAATCAATCAATGAATCAATCAAACAATGTAAAATTAGTTTATCTTAAGTCCTTGTTTAAGAGTACGTATTATTTTAGTATCGGATGAGTAATTTTTATTAAATTAATGTCATAGTTAGAACATTTTTTTTAAGATATGGTTTATGAGCTGTCACTTCTTCATTGGAATATAAGACATTAAATAACATAGCGCATTCCAGTATTAAGTGTTATGATCGTATTTTTTAAGATATGATTTAAGAGCTGTCACTTATTCATAGGAATATAAGACATTAAATAACATAGCGCATTCTAGTATGAAGTGATATGATCGTGTTTTTTAAGATATGATTTAAGAGCTGTCATTTATAGGAATATAAGAAATTAAATAACATAGCGCATTCCAGTATTGAGTCATATGATCGTGCTTTTTAACATATGATTTAAGAGCTGTCACTTATTCATAGGAATATAAGACATTAAATAACATAGCGTATTCTAGTAGGAAGTGATATGATCGTGCTTTTTAAGATATAATTTAAGAGCTGTCACTTATTTATAGGAATATGAGACATTAAATAACATGGCGTATTCTAGTATAAAGTGATATAATCGTGTTTTTTAAGATATGATTTAAGAGCTGTCACTGATTTATACGAATACAATGAATTAAATAGCATAGCGCATTCCAGTATTAAGTGATATGATCGTGCTTTTTAAGATATGATTTAAGAGCTGTCACTCATTCATAGGAATATAAAACATTAAATAACATAGCGCATTCTAGTATGAAGTGATATGATCGTGCTTTTTAAGATATGATTTAAGAGCGGTCACTTATACATAGTAATATAAGACATTAAATAACATAGCGCATTCTAGTATGAAGTGATATGATCGTGTTTTTAAGATATGATTTAAGAGCTGTCATTTATAGGAATATAAGAAATTAAATAACATAGCGCATTCCAGTATAAAGTTATATGATTGTGCTTTTTAAGATATGATTTAAGAGCTGTCACTTATTCATAAGAATATAAGACAATAAATAACATAGCGCATTCTAGTATGAAGTGATATGATCGTGCTTTTTAAGATATTATTTAAGAGCTGTCACTTATTCATAGGAGTATAAGACATTAAATTGCATAGCACATTTTAGTATGAAATGATATTACATGCTTTTTAAGATATGCTTTAAGAGCTGTAACTTATTCATAGGAATATATGTGAAGACATTAAATAACGTAGCACATTCTAGTATGAAGTGATATGATCGTGCTTTTTAAGATATGATTTAAGAGCTGTCACTCATTCATAGGAATATAAATTATTAAATAACATAGCGCATTCTAGTATGAAGTGATATGATCGTGTTTTTTAAGGTATGCTTTAAGAGCTGTCACTTATTCATAGGAATATATATAAAGTCATTAAACAACATAGCACATGCTAGTATGAAGTGATATGATCGTGCTTTTTAAGATATGATTTAAGAGCTGTCACTTATTCATAGTAATATAAGACATTAAATAACATAGCGCAGTCTAGTATGAAGTGATATGATCGTGTTTTTTAAGATATGATTTAAGAGCTGTCATTAATTGGAATATAAGAAATTAAATAACATAGCGCATTCCAGTATTAAGTAATATGATCGTGCTTTTTAAAATATGATTTAAGAGCTGTCACTTATTCATAAGAATATAAGACATTAAATAACGTAGCGCATTCTAGTATGAAGTTATATGATTGTGCTTTCTAAGATATGATTTAAGAGCTGTCACTTATTCATAGGTGTATGACATTAAATAACATAGCGCATTCTAGTATGAAGTGATATGATCGTGGTTTTTCAGATATGATTTAAGAGCTGTCAATTATTTATAGGAATATGAGACATTAAATAACATAGCGCATTCTAGTACGAAGTGATATGATCGTGCTTTTTCAGGTTAAAAATAAATTAAAACAAATATTTTGAAAACGCTGCAATTTATTCAACTATTTTTCTCCAGTATCTAACAAACAGACGTCTCTATAATCCAAGCTAAGAAAGAACAGAAATTGCAAGAATATTTGGTTTTATTTTAGTAGGCAGGAATCTTTTCAACACTTAAAGGGATGTATATAGAATTCAATTAATAAATCTTATTCATCTTCCTAGTGTCATGTCAGGTCACCCCAACGTTGACTATCACCTGAGAGTAGGCATCTTTGTCCCCGGCAGCCTGAAAAAGACCCCCAACGCTCCTTATACTAGTCCAATCACGTATATTGCGGAGTCAGGAGATTTGCCTCCTATCAACACCTCTTTGACCCTCTTTTTTGCCTTGGATGATCAGGTGCAGTAATTTGTACTTTGCTCCTCCAAGTAATAGGTTAGTCAATAAGTTTTGAAAGCGACATCTATGGAGCAGTAGAAACACCAAAATTTCTACGCCATTTTAATATTTCATTTTTCATAAGAACGTACTGAAAATTTCATTTCGATCTGTCAATTCATTCTTTGTTTACAAGCCATTTGAAGTTGACGTGTCAGTGTATTTTTTAACAATGGAAAAATCCGAATATCGTGCAGTGATTAAATTAGTACATGACTCAAATAGGACACCTTTCGAATTTTAATATTAGTCAGCAACTCTCTATCAACTTTGACTCTTTGAAGAACACTTGTGTTGCTGACCATATCCGTCCAGGGTATCCGTGGCATGCTCCGGTGCATCCACATTTCGAATGCTTCCAGTCGGTTCATACTATTTACTTAAGAATACAAGGAAATATTTTTCTTATACTGCTATCCACTGTGTCACTCAATTGGTTCAATATATCTAAATCGCGCATCACTGAGTGTTTACTCATCACGTTGATTATGCAATAATAATAATAATAAAATTCCAATTTACATAGCGCTGTTTAAATAGCAAACTCCTCTCGACTTGTGCTTATGTCGAGAATTACTAAAATTGACAACGCTTCAATATTCCATGTGATCGAAAATATGTAGGGTTCATGATTCCACTCCATGCAATAACACTGACCAAAAGTGGCGTTTGACTAACCGTTGTCGAAGTTTCAAGTTTAGATTTTCAATACAATTTATTCATTAAATACAACATAATAATAACATGTGACAATAACAAAATAAAAACGTTAAAATGACAAAAAAAAATACGCTTTTACCGATTAAAACCAATAATGAAATATTGTACACAGCTTCAGGAGGTTGAAATAAAGTTTTATCCTAAATAAGAAATATAAACATTCAAATAAATAAGGTTATAATTATCATTGAGGAATATTGAAACTCCACAGGGTTAAAAAATATTAAGTCATTAATAATTAATGATCTCCAACTTGCCAAGTACGTTTCCTTTGTTTGCAACCCTTTTGAATAGAACCTCGAATATTGACATCTTTAACATTTCAGAATGTTTGTCAAGAAAGCATATCGTGTTTACTTAGTAACGGAAGTCGATTGTTTCGACAAAATATTTATTGCTTACATATTTCCTTATTTCACGTTGTGTAAATTATATTTTAAACGTACTATGTAATTTTGTTTCATCGTACAATCTGGCAGTATTGTTCCCATACAATATCTTCCGACTAATCAGAAATGTGTAAAATAAGCAAGTATGAAGTGCATGGCCGCGCGGTTATATACTAGACTTCCTATGTGGAAGGTTACCGTTTCGAATCTCACGCTTTCCTTCTTCCGTCGAATGACATTTATCATTATTATTTTATTATTCACCCTTCTTTTAAAGCTTCACAAGGGAGCATAGGGAAGCCACAAGTCTTCTCCATTCAGGGCGGTTTTGGGCGGTGTTGGTAATCTCCCTCCACGACATTCCTAACGCCCTGAATTCCTTGTCATAGGAACGGTACACCGTGAGGGACGGTCTTCCAGGCCGTCGGGACCCCAATGGACAGAAAAACAGCGCTCTCCTCGGCCAACTATTATTGGGCATTCTCAGAACATGTCCCAGCTAGGACCATCGCTTCTCCCGAATTACAGAGACAACAGACCCCTGCCGGGTGCGCCGGCGAATGACATGACGAATACTCGTAGTTATTTTTTCCACCTAGTATTCGGGATATAAGGATACCTATGACTTTCAGTATTCGGGATATAAGGATACCTATGACTTCGGTCATGTCTATTATTTCAAAAAGAGGAAAAAAAACATACCGATATGCGCCGATCAACTCACTTAAGGTGGGCTATTGGATCCAGTACATTGGCATAACCGGTGAGTATGCTAGTGTGCAACGGTCCACTCAATTAAAAAAACTACGGCACAGATTTGTTTTCCAATTAATTAACATTGTAATGAAGAGGGGATCCTTGACTACGAGGTCCAGCATCGACGACTATAACATAAGAAAAACTATCTAATTTGATTGGCTGCAGCCACCACTTTCTCATTACTACACTCAAATTATAGATAAATTAATTGTTAATTTTTAATCTGTCAATTATAGTGTGTTGAAACCCTCAGTAAAAGCGTCTTGGAGGAAACTCTGCTCTCTAAATGGCGCTTTATACGAGGGTGGATCAAATATAAATGAGACTTTTGTTTTAGAGTGCGTAATTTTAAACGAGTCTCGAGGAGTGTTGGGTGGGGTATGACAGGATTAGGGAGAGTGGTCTGCCAGCCTCGGCAGATTCCGTCATTAGTATGGCACACGATGTCTGAGAAAGAGGTGCACCCGTCGATTGCGCAACGCATAATTATCAAGTTTCTCGGTCGTGAGTACGTAAAACCGTCCGAAATTCTGCGAAGACTAACGGCACAGTTTGGGGATAAAACACTGTCAAAATTCCGTGTTGTTTCCTAGCATAAAGAGTTCATGAAAGGCTGTGAAGGGATTAAAAACGAGAACCATGATCGTCACCCACGGACGAGCATTACCAAATAGAACATTAACGTATTTCGTAATCTGAAAAGCGACCGACCTTTGACGGTTTCCGAACTTTGTTCTGAGATAGGAATAAGTTATGAAAGCATTCAATCCATAATCACAAAGGACCTAGAATTCCGTAAAGTATCTGCCCACGTCTCGATAGGTCCCACGTCTTTTGACTACTGAACAAAAGTTAGCACGTTTGCGAGCGTCACGTCTATGAGCGGCTTTTGAAGCGGTTTGCACAACAAGGGAATGCATTTTTGAGTTGCATCGCTACCTGCAATGAAACTTGAGTACACCACTACACGCCCGAGTCGAAACAATCCAGCATGGAGTGGAGAAAGAAATATGAGGCGGCCCCCTCATGGCCAAGAAAATGTGAAAGCTAAGATTCGGCTGTCAGCTGGTAAGATGCAGACCATTTTTTGGGACCGGCGTGGCATTTTGTACATTGATTTTTTGCACGATCATCGCACCATCAATGCAACATACTGTTGCAAGCATTTGAGGGAAGTAAAATTTGCTTATCGATACAAAAAACGTGACCAACTCATACGAAAAGTGATTCTTCTCCATGACAACGCGAGGCCTCATACTGCAGCTGTGACATCCAAAAAGTTGGAGGAAATATGTTGAATATGACTGGAGCACCCTCCCTGTAGCCCTAATTTTTCGCCCTGCGACTTTTATCTCTTTGGGTCACTGAAAGAAGCTCTGGGAGGTGAACTATTTAACGACGATGATGGAGTAGAGGGGTTTGCTGACACAATCCACTTCTTTTTACGATGATGGGATAAAAAAAAACATTCAATCCGCTGAGAAAAATATATTTCTAAAGCAAGAGATTAAAATATGGATACTTGGTTTTTTTCTTTCTGCAAATAAAAACAAAAAAAAATTGGTTTAGATTTGATCCACCCTCGTAAATGGTCGTTTTATTATTATTTAAGCTTATTTGTTTTGTTTTGTAAAACCAGCCTAAGGGTGGGTATACGCTTATTAAGGCAAAGGAGTATTTTATATATTTCGTTGTAAAACTGAAACGTATAAATAAATTATAAAATATATACCACAAACGACTGCAGATCAAATTTGTTGTATTATGTATGAACTTCATTGTTGTAAGTCAGGTGTCTTGGAACAGGCAGTGAGCCTTTTGAAACTGCTGATGTAGGCCCATTCGTCTTATGCATTGTAAAATTACGTATACGTTTGTATGTTGACCTTTATGTATTTGTATAATTATCTATGCCCATTTTTATTTACGACTTCCTTCATTAGTTATTCTCCTTTAATTTTTCTTTCCTTGCAACTCAATCGAGAAATGTTATAAATATTTAACAAAAAAAAATTTTTTTAAAGATTTTAATATCCGTAAAAGAATGCTTCTTGAAGGAATATGATCACAAATTACTTCACCAAGAGAATTACTGTAAAACTGATAGCAGATCTTCTTTGTGAAAGATGAACAAAGGCAAATAAACGACGTTAGTATAATTTATTCAAAGATGGCGGGACTCACGTAGCAACGAGAACGAAGTCAATAATAAAGGAGTGCAAATTTAACAAAGCGCCATTCAATCTTTGTCTACAGATTCGATATATCTGTGGGTTAATGCAAAAAGCACCTGTGGTAAAACATATTTTTAAATCATCGTCATCGATACGATAAGATATAAGACTCACTCCGTCATTGGCATGCTTTAAGAAGCAACTGAAAAAACTCTTAATTTCTAGTTAGTAAAATAACGCCTTTCATTCCTGATTTTTATTTTCCTTTCCTCTCCACCATACCTTCCTTTCCTTTTGATTGATGATATCTCACTTTATATGAAAAGGAATGTTCGGGTGATTGTCTATCTTTGTGGAGTTTGTGGACATATGCTCACGTATGTATTTATGGATTTCGTGGGGATGGATAGTCATTTGAATGATTTATGCGACCACGTAACTTGCTTCATTTACTTTTGACTGGTTGGTTGGGAGAGATTGCCACCTGACAATAAGCCCGCCAGATTGTATTTGCAATAAAAGTGTTAAATAAATAAATAAGATAGGTGATCGAATATGATTGTCAGTAGTATCGTGGATAGAAGACGCTTGTAGGTGTATTATTTTATAGTGTTCAAAATGTTGTACTTCAGCAAGCAGACAATCATGACAGATCAAACTTAAAGTTTCGATGTCAAGGATATTAGTTCTCCAAGACAATCGGCACGTTTATTCCGCTAGAGCATTTCATTATGTGGAATTTCATACTGTTATATTTTGTATATTATTTATAGTTAAGGCATTAACATTGTGGAGGTTTAAAGACATTGTAATTTGTTTTTATCAAACACTGTTTATTCTACTTTTTGTAACGGTATAACCCTACCGGTTTCAAGGCTTTCATCTCATCATCAAGAGAGCACCATCAAGACTCTTGTGTGCTCTCCTGATGATGAGGGGAAAGCCTTGAAACCGGTAGGTGTTTGATAAAATCAAATTACAATGTTATATTTTGTATAATTTTTTTACGAGATGTACGCAGCATATAAGATACCGAAACAATTTGATTTAGATATTTAAAAAAATGTAGTCCGAAAATGAATCCACCAAGAAACAAACCTGGGGTGATCACTTGATAAATGTGAATGCTTACCGTTAGGCCACAGCCGCCGACTATCGTCGTCGCCTCGGCGTGTATCAGTGCACTGCACGACATAGGTATCACATCCTCCTTTCTATTCCTTCTACAGCAAACCATCTATCTGTCTTGTTGGAGGACTTTTCTGAAACCGTTTGATGGTTAGCGGATTTCATTGCAACACACAGTTAGGTATGACCAGGAGCAATGTGACCTGCCCATATTTACTTCAGCCAGTCAATGCTTAAGCACGGGAGTTCTATGTGATCCGAAAATGGCAATAAAGTTAAAAGGAAAAGTATACCAAATGATTGTCAGACCCGCACTCCTCTATGGCTCTGAATGCTAGACGATGTATAAATCTTACTCCAGGCAACTAGAAACTGTTGAAATGCGCATGCTAAGATGGTCAGCTGGTGTGTCCCTAAGAGACAAAACAAAAAGCTCACGCATTCGTGGAAGCCTAGGTGTTACAGACAGTAAGATGGAGAAGAGGCGATTGAGATGGTATGGGCACGTTGGACGCAGACAACCCGATCACATTTTGAACCAGGCAATCTCCATGGATCTTCCTCGAATAACAACCAGAGAAAGACCAAAGAATTCATGGGTGGTGCAAAAAGATAATCTGATGCAGAGGCATGGCCTGGGGTACGTAGTCCGGGACAGACAAGCATACAACCTGAGGACGAGGAGAGCTGACCCCAACAGTCTTCGCAGACAGACTGAGGATATTAAATTCAAATATTTTTCTTTAAGATATTTCAGACGAATTCCGTACTCTGATTGGCAAGGCACCTTTTTTCCGACCTAGAGATTACATGTTCCATTCCCGTTGGAAACCATTTTTTTAGGAAAAGTTTTTTAGAAATTAGTTTTAACTTGAGGTTTATTTAACACATATCTGTTTGGTTGGAAGAAATTACCACGTGGTTGTTATCCTTCTAAATTATACTGTTTACAAAAAAAAGTATAAAATAATCGAATATAAAATTCAATGACCTACCAAACTAATAGCGTATTTTATTAAGAAGGTTCTTCAGGTTTTTTCATGCTATAAATATATTGGCCAATACAACTTATTCTTCAAAGTTTAACAGCAATAAAAATATATCGCCAATTATTCGCATGGTGAATGGCCAACAAGTCTCGCAAGTTGTCATACAGGAAGGTAAGGTTTTGCGAAAGTTGTCGAATTAAAAAATAAATAAATAAAACTTTTACCCTTATTCCTGGAAGGATTAGGATAAGGGTTTATACTAATTTATTTCGAGTATTAAATGACGTCAAATGTAAGGAGCAGCACACGAGCCTAAACTTTTCATTAGCTTTAAATTCAAGTAAAGCTTAATAGACTTATCAATCGATACCAGATGAAAGCCAAACAAAAACGACGGGGGAAATGTAGAATTCATTATATAGAATGTAATAATATAAATATAACGAAATTACATTAAAAAGCTCTCTACAAAATGCCAAAAAAGCCAACTCAAGGATTCTAAAACGATTGTAGGGTCTCAGTATTTAAAAAGGCGTCAATTATGATTGCTCGGAATCGTTGCCTCCGTGGCCTAGTTGATGGGAAACCTGTTTTCTAGCTCGTAGATTGTGGGTTAGATTCGTGGTTCTCAGATTAGAAAAAATCCTTCTAGGTTCGTTGGAAGAAATTGACATAAAGTTATAAATCCGTCAAGTTTTACTATGTATGACGAAAGTGTAATTCAGTTCAATTGTCACCGGTTTTCAGTGCAAAAGGGTTGCATGTTGAGTTGGCAACAATTCTGAAAGCTCTCTTTCTCTCTCTCTCTCTATCAACATACATAGACCCACCAACGAATTTGTGGGGTTGTAACTTTTTTTAAATTTTCAACCAGCCAAACAGAAAAGATTGACAAAAAAACTGATTTGGGTGAGGGAGGCATGGGACGATTTTGGCCAAGAGCGGAGAGATTTTCGACATATAACTGTTCACCGGATCGATGTACTGACTTAGAAATTTCTAGGGCCTCTACATTCGCAGTTATTACATTACAAAAAAAAAAAAAAAAAGGAAATGAAATAATCAGTCTTCCAATACAGACCTAAAATTGATGAAGTAACCAGAAAATAACCCTCTTAAACCTAACATCATCCTCATTAAAAATATCCAGAAAACTAGATATGGAGTTACCTAATTGTTGCATTCTCACGTTTGGTGAATTACAAAGTGGAATTGTCGTTAGCAAATTTCTTACGGTTCCCAAAAATTTTGAAACTATATTATTCTCTGGTTAGATATAGACTTTTTAACGCATTCTCACGTTTGGTGAATTACAAAGTGGAATTGTCGTTAGCAAATTTCTTACGGTTCCCAAAAATTTTGAAACTATATTATTCTCTGGTTAGATATAGACTTTTTAACATATTAAGAGTTGGACAGGGTGAGTGGGAGTGAGATGCCGTGTTGGACAAGTTGCCGTGTCACGTGGTTCTCTAATGTGCAGGTGCGATAGGGGGACGCCGGCCAGTCGTGTGAAAGAAGCTTCAATAGTGATTCCATTTTCGTTAGTTTTTATCAGTTTTTAGTGGTAGTTTTTATTGTTATTTCGTCCCAACGTATCTGGCAAGTGTCAAACAATTTTACATGTGCCTTGTTTTCTTAGTTATATAAGCCGTAGTTTCAACGGGAAATAAATAATTCGGATAGTTTTAGAGAGTCTAGTGTCTGGCCTTTCAGCGTAAGTAAAATGGAGGCCAGTTCCTCCTTCTAATATGTTAGTAAGCGGACTGGAATCTTGTCCAACACTTCGGGGTAAGATGATGAAATTTTTTTCGGGAAAGATGTCGGCAGTTTTCCTTTGGGGTAAGATGCCTGGTTGTTGTCTTCGTTGTCTTAAATTACTTCTGGGAATTAATTCGATCATTTTTTTTTTCAGAAATGCCTAGATCTTACCAAAGAAAAACTAATCGGGGTTCGTGAACTGAAAATTATCTCCAAATGCTTTTAAAGCTGTCAAACAAGATAGAATGAATGTGTTTAAAGCATGTCAAATGTTCAATATTCCCGAAAAAACTCTAAGGTTTATTTAACATTGAAATCCCATAAGACGTCTTACCATTAAATGGACGGCCATTTTACCACGGGATTGGGGTAAGATGCCGAAATGCAAGCGTTAACGAATTATTTTTTTTCAAAGTGTTTCATTATATTTTTAAAGTTAAATATATTTTTAATTTATACACAAAAGTATAAATTTTAACAAGTGTATAATGAATAACAAATAAAACCAACAGACGATTTTACAAAAAAATAAACAAAAACTACGGCATCTTCCCCCAATCTACCCTATAAAGAACTTCTACAAATTAACAAGACTGCCACGTTAAATTCAGTTTCATTAATGAATTATTTATACAACACTCTCTGAGTGAAAATAATCAAGAGACGTGAACGCCTTTAAACGCTTAAGACGAAAGTTACATAATTAACTTAAACATTTTTAATCTTAATATTTGAGATAAATAAATATTAAGGGTTAACTAATTGCCTTTTTAATCCGCTCTTAGTTTTAATTCGCAATATTTAATTTGTTTATTAAATTTAAATCCTCTAAATTTTGCTTCGTCAAAGGGTGGAAATAAAAATAAATTTAAAGAGGATTTAATCACAGAAAGTTGAGAAAACAATTTTTCTTAAAAAAAAATTGGCCCGTTCTAAAGTTTGCAAATTAAAAAATCCTGTAGCCGAGAAAAATTACTAAAGAAAAACAGGATTTTTCTTTTTATCTTTTAAAAGATTTATCTCGCATTACTTTAACTCTTTATTACATCTTTAAACCAAACATTAGTTTCCTTGTTTCTTTTAAGATACGCATAGGACAGATGATCATTTAATTCTAACTTTCCAAGCAATCTTTGCTTCAGTCAAATCCAACTACTTGGTCATGTCATCATTATCACCAGCCTACATTCATCAATTGCAGAATATAAGCCTCTCCAATTTGTTTCCAAGAAATCCTGTCATTTGCGCATTGCTGCCACGTAATCGCTACTTGCTTACGTATTTCGTCCACCCAGTGTAACTTTTGGTCTTCTTACAGGCCTTGTTCTTCCTATTAGGTTCCACTGAATTACTTCATACGTTCAACGATGGTCCGTTGTTAGGGCGATGCACCCAGACCACTTCCACTTGTCTTTTTGCGACCTCGATAACATCATCCACTTTTATTTGGGTGCATATCCACTTGTAGGGATCCACGGTCGTCGCTGAATATTGTCGCATACATACGGTCAATGACCTATGAAACGACCTTCGGATACCTCGATAAATTATATTAAACAGTCTAAAGGTCACATGCCAACTATTGACGCCGGTCGAGCATTGCGCCGCATTACATACTAGAGAGAGAACGCACCACGCTGTCTCGCCAGTTTCGTAAATAAAATATACCCACATACGACAATAAACCATTTCTGCATTCACAGAAGCGAGACAGAAACATATCGCGAGCGCACTCTCGTGAACATTCCAAAAACATATAAATACCCACGTTACTATAAAAATAAACACTCACTCTCTCTAGCCGCATTGCGATTTAACGAGTTATTTTATTTACCAACAACTATCATCATCTCGTCCCACTGGGAACGCGATTCCCTAAACACTCATGGCGTCTGCGATCTTTTCTTGTATGACCTAGCATGCACCTCTCCATGCTGCGTTGTGTTGTTGGGAGCTTTTGTATCAGTCGCACAGAAAGCTTTCGAATGTTAGTACTGGTAAGATTCCTTGGTTAAATACCTTCCGTTTGAGACAGAGTGGGATATTGCTATTGAAAATGCAGTTCAGTCGTTCAAAAGAACTCCAAGCTAATTTTGCTCTTCTGTTTTTCATTTGGTCATGTTAACTAAAACTGTACTTGGTCATGTAAACTAAAACTGTACTTGATCATGTAAACTAAAACTGTATTTGGTCATTTATTTTCAAAATATTAACTCCTCCATTTATCAGCATCTAATCGATTTAGTCATACCACTTTATCTAGATATTTCTAAACGTAATTTACCGTTAACTATATTTGAATGAATATATTTTTCTTCAACAAATCATAATTTGAAATATCTAAAAATGAATGTTGAGAAATCCAGTCATTGTGAGAGAAAAGTGTGAAAGGAAACGTAAATACTATTATAAATATGGGTGAACAATGGAAAACGATCCACTCTCTAGATAAATGTAACTTTACGCTGCCCGCCAAGCGGGTAGAAATAAATCATTCAATTGAAAAAAATATAGCATAACTTAGCCCAGCCAACTCAGCCGTAGTACGCACACCGTTGTCACACGACACTTGTTAGTAAACTAAAAATATTAATAGTGCAAACAAAAAATTTTTTTTTATTTAAGAAGAAATCATCCCTTGTCACTCACTTGTCGGCCCACAGGCGACATGTTTACTTCAGCTCAGTTGTCGGCTGACCGATGACATGTTTACTCATGCTTTAAATGTCAAATTTTGCGCGCAACGCATACGATTACTTCAAGTTCATCCATTTATTAAATTTTTAGAACATTTAAAAACATTAATATTTTAAACGTAATCGAATTGAATAAATCCTGTTGCAAACACATATAGGTGCAAAATTTAAGTGGTAAAGGTTGAGATGTATATTTATGATGTAAAATAAAAATTGAAATAATATTGTACATACTTGATTTTTTACATATATATTTCAAGATGAAGGCCTCAATACATTTCGGATTCAATTGTAAATATATTATCATTAAAATACTATTTTTGATCGCTTTTTAGGAATAAATATGATATGTACAAAATTAATTCGTATTCGTTTAAAATGGAAGTCATGACATTCTGCAAATTGAGAAGGGGGTTTCTCAATTGATGGAAGGGTTACACGAGATATCGAATGATGTGTAGCGATGAAAACAAAATCAGTTGAACACTAAAACGTATATTTTTGAACAAGAGAGTATCAAAGTTCACAAAAATATTCTAATATCTACTTTAGTATGGAAGGGAATCGTGAACGCAAAAAAAGACTGAAAGGAACCGAATAAATGCTATAGAAATACGTGCACTTAGAATAATATATGTGGAGACAATGTATGACGGAATATGGAATGAATTGATTAAGAATAAAAGTGAAATTAAGACTGATGTGTTGAGTAAGATGAAGAATAGCAATCTGTTAAGGTTTGTGCGTGTGGAATGAATGAAGAAAAACTAAGGAAACAAATATACAGTGTAAATCTCAGTAAAAGGCGTAATAGGGGGAGATCAATGAAAATGTGGTTAGATCAATTGAATGATATTTTTAAAGAAGGCATTGTCACAAGTAAGAACAATCGAAGGGGCTGTATGAGAAGATTTAAGGATGTTGAAGAGGTGAAATATGTGTGTTAAAATAATAAAATCTGTCGTTCTCTCCACTCTGCTTACCTTAGCAGGGAAACGGAGTGATGTAACAATTCACAATTTCTTCTTTCTACGTATATGAACCATCTTTAATTCTTTTGTTTACATTAAAAAATACATGAACCATCTTAAATACTTTTATTTACATTAAGAATTATATGAACCATCTTAAATACTTTTGTTTACATTAAGAAATATATGAACCGTCTTAAATACTTTTTATTTACATTAAGAAATATTTGAACCATCTTAAATACTTTTGTTTACATTAAAAAATATATGAACCATCTTAAATTCTTTTATTTACATTAAGAAATATATGAACCATCTTAAACACTTTTATTTACATTAAAATATATATGAACCATCTTAAATACTTTTGTTTACATTAAGAAATATAGGAACTATCTAAAATACTTTTGTTTACATTAAGAAATATATCATCATCATCATTGTCAACCAGGGTCGATCCACTGCTGGATGAAGGTCTCCCCAAGTTGACTCCAAACAGTTCGGTCCTTTGCTCGCCGATGCCACGTGATGCTGCCATGCTTCCTGATTTCGTCCATCCAGCGTACCTTCGGTCTTCTTCTAGGCCTCTTTATGCCTCTTGGATACCACTGGATTATTTTGGATGTCCATCGGGAGTCTGACATTCTGGCTACATGTCCGGCCCATTGCCACTTCATTCTTTTGCACACTTCATTCTTTTGTCTCTTTTAGTATATCCTAACATGCATCTCTCCATGCCCCTTTGTGCGGTCTGGAGCTTTTGCGTGTTCTTTACTGTGAGCGTCCATGTCTCGCAGCCATATGTAAGTACTGGAAGAATGCACTGGTTGTAGACCCTTCGCTTTAAGGATATTGGGAGATTACTTTTGAAGATGTTGTTCAAACGTCCAAATGAGCTCCACGCCAGTTTTGTCCTTCGTGCTATTTCCTCCGATATGCCACCTACAAAGGAAATAAGTTGGCCCAGATACACATATTCCTGGACAAGTTCTAGCAGATTTCCATCTACGTTTATTGGTTTTGGGGTAGCAAAGCCGTTCATCATATATTTGGTTTTTGAAATATTCATTTTTAAACCAACTCCCCTGCTGACCTCTGCCAATTCTTGCAGTTGGTGCTGAAGATCATTCGGGTTTTGTGAGAATATAACGATATCGTCTGCAAATCTCAAATGGCTCAGGTATTTTCCATCAATCGCCAGCCCTTTATTTTCCCATTCTAGTTTTTTAAATTTGTATTCCAGTGTAGCTGTGAATAATTTTGGGGAAATAGTGTCTCCTTGACGAACTCCCTTATCGATTCGGAAGGTTTCTGAGGATTTGTGGAGATGTATTTTTGCTGTTGCATCCTTATAGATGTTATTGAACAACTAAATGTACGCTCTATAAATACCTTGTGTCTTTAGAGCTTCTAGTATGGCAGTTTTTTTGACTGAGTCAAATGCCTTTTCGTAGTCCACAAATGCTAGATACAAAGGGAGTTCGTATTCCTCACATCGTTCTATTATTTCTCGCAGCACTTGAATATGATCCATGGTACTGAAACCTTTCCTGAATCCAGCCTGTTCTCGTGGTTGGTTTGTGTCAAAAGTACTCGAGAGTCGGTTAGTTAAAATTTTTGTAAAAATTTTGTAAAGGGTAGGTAGCATGCTAATCGGACGGTAGTTCTTAAGATCCTCTTGATCGCCTTTCTTATGGAGAAGTATTATAGTTGCAGATTTCCAATCTTCTGTAATGTCTTTTTCTTGAAAGCACCTGTTGAAAAGTGTTGATAAGATGGTATCCACTTCTCGACCTGTTTGTTTAAGGACATCAATGGACAAACCGTCGGTACCAGTGGCCTTACCGGATTTCATTCCGTTGATTGCGTATCTGATTTCTCCTAGCAAGATCGTTGGGATATTTTCATCCTTAGTTGTTTCTAGATTCAGATTTGTATCTGGTACAGTTACAGTATCTGTATCGGCATAAAGTTCCCTATAAAATTCTTCCGCTCTCTTCAGGATAAGGTCTCGTTGCTTGACTACAGTATTATCAGACAGTTTAAGTGCAATGATGTGGCGTTTTCCTAAAGACATATTTTGCTTTAGCTTTTTCAGACTTCTATCCTCAATCGTCCTTTGAACCATTTTTGTGTTATATTCGCGGATATCTTTACGAATATTTTTGCATAGCATTCTATTGATCTCTGAGAAAGATGGTGATGTAGAAGCGGGTTGTGTAGATATCATTTTTCTTCTTTGTTTCATAAGATCTAACGTTTCCTGCGACAATTTTGATTCTTTTTGAGAATATGAGCCGCCGTAGTTTGTTGCACTCTGTTCTGCTATTGCTTCTATTGTAATCGGAAGCTGTGGTTTGCTGAGGATTTCAAATCGATTTTTGAGGTCTAGTTGGAATCCATTTTTGTTTTTAGCAAGTAGATCGTTATTTATTACTATTTTCTCCTTTTTCTTAACCACTTTGAGACGTTCAGTTTTGGTGTTGATCCTTATTTTGGCTCTTACTAGGCGATGATCACTGCCTGTTTTAAAGCTGTTGAGAACAGTGCAGTCTTGGACAGTAAATCTTTTGTTTGACAGGATGTAGTCGATTTCACTTGTGTTACCTGTTGGGCTTTTCCATGTCCATTTTCTAGAGTTTTTCTTTTTAAAAATGAATTCATAACACAAAGTGAATTGCTTTGAGCAAACTCCACAAGCCTGTTTCCTCTGCCATCTCGGGTGCCTATCCCAAATTTTCCCACTGATTTGTCATCTTTGTGGAGACCGCCGATTCTTGCGTTGAAATCTCCGATTACAAATTTGAAGTGGGATGTGTTTGCATCATACATATTTTGAACTTCCTGGTAGTACTCTTCGATACAATCATCAGAGTAACTTTGTGTAGGGGCATATGTCTGTATTATTTGCATTCGATATCGTTTGTTTATTTCGAAAGCTAGGGACGCCACTCTGTCAGAAGAGCTCTCAGTCGTGATGATGTTATTCATCCATTTCCTGTGGACAATAAATCCCACTCCGCTGTTTCTTCCATCTTCTGTACCTCTGAAATACAGATGGTGTCCATCTTTCAATTCTATGAGATCTTCTCCTTTTCTTCTGACTTCGCTTAGCCCTACGATATCCCAATTGATGTGCTTAAGTTATTCTTGGAATTCAGTGATATGGGCCTCACTTGAGAGGGTACCAGTATTGAATGTCACGATGTTCATTTGGAAGCAGCCGTTACCGATCCTCCGTGTCCGTATCGAAGGCTCCCTTCTAGGACCGCTGCTGTAGCCCTGTCTGGGACGTCTTCCGGAGGGTGTTTTTATATTTTGTTTCATCATTCATGGGGGTTTATTGGACAAGGAGTACTTTGGTCTCCCCTTATACCGCGCTGAATTTGGTCTCCCCTTATACCGCGAAGAAATATATGAACCATCTTAAATGCTTTTGTTTTTATTAAAAAATATATGAACCATCTTTAATACTTTTATTTACATTAAGAAATATATGAACCATCTTAAATACTTTGAACATCATTAAGAAATACATGAACCATCTTCAATAATTTTGTTTACATTAAGAAATACATGAACCATCTTAAATACTTTTATTTACATTAAGAAATATAGGAACCGTTTTAAACGCTTTTGTTTACATTAAGACATATTATGTTGTTTATCTTTTCGTTGTACAACCAACCAAAAAGATGTTGAAGATGCTTTATGTGAAATCTTTTTAAAAATCTGGGTTCCAACGCGAATCAAACCCACAACCCTTGATTTGGTAGATAGGCAGTGGTAGATACACTTTATGGGTCTTTAGTTTGAAGTATATTCCGGTATTCGTCTGAAATGTGGTTACCGCACAATAATGTTCACGTGGGTAGGGTGGAAATAATCTAGATAACATTGATGAGAGTTCATTACATTTGGGATGTACATAGAAGACATAATGAATAGTGATTATGGTCCTATTTTCAGAATACTGAAATTAGTTTTTATTCAGTAGAGGCGGGCAATGTTACATGCAATAATCCTCTGGGATTCTTGGATAATGGGATTATATTTGAAGAACTCGATTCAATGATTCGGACAATATTGTATTTTGCCTTCATTATACCATATACAATACCATTGGGTTATACACAATATTGTTGATAGTTCTTCTTCTCCTCTCCTTCGCTTTATCCCATTTGGTATCGGCTGCTTGGGCCTTATTCCTCCATCTAGCTTTAAATAAATAAATAAATATAAATTTATTGATAGCAATGTAGTGTACGTAATATATTTAAATACACTTAAAAAAATACATAAATTGCAGAAAATACATTAAAGACAGAAGCTATCACTAGGTCTGGGCTCATCTAATAACATCACCTCGGCCAAGATACACCCCACCAATATAGGGCGAGCCCAGCCACTGGGACACCAGATGTTTTTCAGCCCACACCCTTGAACACGAAGAACAAGAATAGAAAAAAAAAACAGAAAATAAATAGATGACAAAAATAAAACAAATCACAAATACCACCACAGATTCATTAAAACAAACAAATAAAAATTCCCTGACATCAACACAATGTGTATAGTACTCGGCGGTAAGTAATACACATCGGCCTTAAGAAAGACACTGTCGCTTTGTAGAGCGCCGTCTCTGTCGCACGCACTGTTAGCGCATCGTGCGACAAAGACGACGCTCTACAAAATGACAGTCTCTTTCTTAAGCCCGATGTGTATTATTTACCGCCGGGTACTATACATACGAGTACTATATATATAATAAACTCATTCCGAATATCGCACACACATCTCATGACACGATGCCATCACGAAAATTATTTTCAATAACTTTTTAAAACACTGTTAACATGCACAAACTTTGGAAATCAGGAATGTACTAATATAAATATTTTATACCAGCGACACAAAGCGTCACTTTGTCCCGATATAAAAAATAAAATAAGGGTTTCTTAAAAAATCTGGCAATTGCATCTTATCAATAGGTTTGTTTGAAACACTAAAACGGTATTTTTTATGTGAAGTGTTGATTTTCATTTTTAGGATTTTGTCCCTCTAGATTGGTCAATCCGAAAACTGTGCGACAGTTGCACTTTGTAATTAATTAACAATAAGAAGCCAATAATACTAAGTTATTATTTTTATTTAATATTTAACATATGTTACATGTTACTGTAATTTGTAAGTCGCTTGACTGTAATTTATTTTGTCATAAATACCCTCATGCTATTTCCTTGTCGAGTAAGCAACGAGGATAGTGTCAGACTTTACTATCTTGATACATTTCTTATGCCTTTTCCACATCCATGCACTTTTTCATATAACGCCTAAAATTTCTCAAACTTTCTAATTTTCCTTATTTATAAGTGTCATTTACTTTCCCCAGCAATCCTTACCTTGCTCTTCCTCTGGTACGCCTTCCACTTGCATTCGCACTAAGTATTTGTTTCGTTAGTCATTTTTTATTCCTTTGTTTCTTGTCTTCAAACCATTAGAGAGAGCTCTGCTTGATCTTACTCCAAATATCAACCTTAAGTTCGTATTTTTTCCTAATCACTTTAGTTCATATGCTATCATACATTGAGATTCCATTTTTCAATGCAAGCATTTACACAGCATTTATTTAGCTTTTTTTTAAATCTTGTTTTATTGATAGTCCATTTTAATCTTGTTTTATTGATAGTCCATTTTAACCCTTCCCTTACGGTGCTAAAATTGAAACGCGAGCTCCGGTGTTGGGTAGTGAGTACGCGATCAAAAATTTGCGATTTTAAATCGGAAAAATAAGAACATTCATAGATAATACCCTTAATTAATTATAATTGAAGTTAAAAATTATAATAATTGAGATTTATTTGCTGAAAACATTAAAAAACCATCTGGCAACGCTCACGGAACGGGCGTACGTCTAATCTATTTGCAAGTCCAGAAGACACTGCGGCGCGGAGTGGTACCCCGGCGTGGCTTACGCTTGCGACGATTAAGACAATTGAGCTCCTCGCAATTTAGTAGAGTATGCAAGAGTGAGATGCGAATATAGTGTCGCGCTTCCCGCATACTCTTCACCTATCGTCAAGACGAGGCACTCGCAGCGTTTAAATGCGAATTTGTTTCCGATCTTTACAAAACACCTACGATGTAGTCGATAAATTCTGATTATTATAAATATTATTTATTAAATCAATGCGTAAATATATTATGGAGGAATACCTAAAATCTTAACCTTGTATTTATTATATTTATAGAGATATTGATGGTTATTAGAAGCAACGTGTAGAAGATACCCAACACAGGGAAGAAAAGGTTAATCTTGTTTTATTGATGGTCCATTTTAATCTTGTTTTATTGATAGTCCATTTTAATCTTGTTTTATTGATAGTCCATTTTAATCTTGTTTTATTGATAGTCCATTTAAATCTTGTTTTATTGATATTCTTGTTGATTTTACACGACATTTTATTAACCAATTCTTATTTTTCGTTTCAGGTAAGAAAATACTTAATATTGGAGAGTTTCATTCCACGGGCTACGAGTATTTCGAATGGAAGAAGAGGTCATAAATATTGGTAAGTATTGATACGCCCGAATTACATGACCAAAGTTAAAGTTATTTCCCGGCCAAGGTTTTCAACATTCCTCTTTCTGTAACAGGAGAAATCCGTGAGAAGTGGATAAAAAAAACATGTGCGAATCACTAATCGAACATCCCGATGAGGAGGTTATAAAAAAATAATGAACAAAGTTAAGTTCCAACTATCTAACCGTCCCTTTAAACTGCCTGTTTAACGATATAGCCCTGAATCTTAGCATGCTACAAATAATAATTTAAAAAACATTACATTTCAAAGAAATAAAAAAAAAATACACACAGAAAATTAAAATTAGTCAGCTTATTTATTTATTTAACACTTTTATTGCAATACAATCTGGCGGGCTTATTGCCAGGCGGCAATCTCTTCCAACCAACCAGACAAAAGTAAATGAAGCAAGTTACGTGGTCGCATAAATCATTCAAATGACTATCCATCCCCACGAAATCCATAAACATATACATGAGAACATGCCCACGAACCCCACAAAGACGGACAATCACCCGAACATTATTTTTCATATAAAGTGAGATATCATCAATCAAAAGGAAAGGATGGTGGAGAGGAAAGGAAAAGAAAAATCAGGGATGAAAGACGTTATTTTACTGACTAGAAATTAAGAGTTTTTTCAGTCGCTTCTTAAAGCATGCCAATGACGGAGCGAGTCTTATATAGTTATAATAAAGAGCAGGATGGATGGAATTTCTTTATTACAGCTTATAGTTATAATAAAGTAATTCCATCCATCCTGTCGCGTAGCTATGACAGCATCGTGACTCCCATGATAATCTCTGACAATTCATCTCACTCCCTGCTCTCCACGGCTCAAAGTGCAGGTGTCAAGGGAAGTCCAGTTGCATCTCTCACTTGGTCAGTCCAACGCATTAGGATTATTTCTCTAGTGCGTCATTCTTCCACTTATAAAACGATTTATAGACGTAATGGTGAACGTCATTTTCATACAATATTAAAATGACTTTACCATATAGTAAAATCCCTCACAAAAGCTCACACTATGATATAAGATAAGAAAAATCTCTTTGCTCACTTATATTAGATATCTTTAAATATTGGCACAAAGCTCGCAGTCCATAATCGAATCCTATTCCCAATTTTGCGATATGTGAAAGAATATGAGACGTTGCAAAAAAACGATGAAAAGAGAAATGCGATAGAAATGAAAGCGTCGCAAAGAATTCGTCTTAAGCATTTTACTTCTCATTTGCCAGTCATTGGTGAAATTTATAATTATGCTCATTTTTTGTCCAATCTTTCACGTAGCGTTTGACACGAGTCAACACAACTCTGTTTTTTATTTTATTTTGTTTTACTTTATTAACGGCACAATAGTGTATTTTATATGCAAATGAACATATGGTATGACAAGTTATATAAGTACTTAAAATTATTGACAAAAAATATAAAACTTTATCTTAAACTAACATGGAGATACAAAAAGCTGTAGTTCTCGTAATAATAACTTACAATCATTATTTAAAATTATCGTCCTTTACTGTCCATGCAGTGAGACTCTGGAATCAGTTACAAACCAATATAAGACTCTCTCTGTCCTTGGCATGCTTTAAGAAGGGACTGAAAAAACTCTTAATTTCTAGTCAGTAAAATAACGTGTTTCATCCCTGATTTTTCTTTTCCTTTCCTCTCCACCATCCTTTCCTTTCCTTTTGATTGATGATATCTCACTTTATATGAAAAATAATGTTCGGGTGATTGTCCGTCTTTGTGGGGTCGTGGGCATGTTCTCACATATATGTTTATGGATTTCGTGGGGATGGATAGTCATTTGAATGATTTATGCGACCACGTAACTTGCTTCCTTTACTTTTGTGTGGTTGGTTGGAAGAGATTGCCGCCTGGCAATAAGCCCGCCAGATTGTATTGCAATAAAAGTGTTAAATAAATAAATAAATAAAATAAAATTATTTAATATTAATATGTGTATTTAAGTTCAATATATGTATATATACAACAAAATATTACCAAACTTCACCAAGCAGACTTACGTAATTGTTGAAGACTTGTTTTATAGTGGTAAAGAACTTAGATTTGTTTTTAGTGGAACAACGCTTACGTAGAACAAAAATTGTAACAAACTCTTGTCTGCTTGGCTGTAAGAGATTGTGGTATGGCAAGAAGCTATCTATAGCGATAATTAATAATAAAGTGCCTGAATAATTAAAGGTGCATGATATGAATGAGAAATTTGGATAATAGGAAAAATATGAATCTTAAAAATATGTGTGGCAAAAGATGAAGAAGGAAGTATTAAGATGGTTCGGTCACATAGAAAGAATGAAAAATTTAAATATTTACACTAATTATTTATACGAGTAATACGGAAGGTATAAAAAGATTGCGAGTATGATATTTATAAAAATGCGTGACCAAATTGATCAAGTTTTCAAAATGCTTTTTTAATGGGATAGTGTGTATGACTAGGTGTATGGACGTAGCAGAAGGGAATGTTGATCTCTGTGGCCTAGTTGGTAATATACCTGTCTTCCGAACCGGAGGTTGCGGATTTGATTCCCGTTAGAACCCATATTTGTAAAAATGATTCTAGTTTCTTTTTCAATTAAGGCCTCGAACATATTTCTGGATGGTTGAAAATTAATGTCACTGACAATCAACCCACCAGGTTGTACTGCATAAAATAAAAGTTAAAAAAAAGTGAAGTGCCAATATAAAATTAAATTGAGATATTTTATATCTGCCTAGTCCTATAGGAACGGTGATAATGTAGATTAACGTATCACTTTGACAAATATGAACGGTGATAATGTAGATTAACGTATCACTTTGACAAATATGAACGGTGATAATGTAGATTAACGTATCACTTTGACAAATATGAACGGTGATAATGTAGATTAACGTATCACTTTGACAAATATGAACGGTGATAATGTAGATTAACGTATCACTTTGACAAATATGAACAGTGATAATGTAGATTAATGTATCACTTTGGCAAATATGAACGGTGATCATGTAGACTAACGTATTACTTTGACAAATATGAACAGTGATAATGTAGATTAACGTATCACTTTGACAAATATGAACGAAGATAATGTAGATTAACGTATCACTTTGACAAATATGAACGGTGATAATGTAGATTGACGTATCACTTTGACAAATATGAACGGTAATAATTTAGATTAACATATCACTTTGACAAATATGAACGATAATAATGTACATATGACAGATTAACGTATCACTTTGACAAATATGAACGGTGATAATGTAGATTAACGTATCACTTTGACAAATATTAACAGTGATAATGTAGATTAATGTATCACTTTGGCAAATATGAACGGTGATCATGTAGACTAACGTATTACTTTGACAAATATGAACAGTAATAATGTAGATTAACGTATCACTTTGACAAATATGAACGAAGATAATGTAGATTAACGTATCACTTTGACAAATATGAACGGTGATAATGTAGATTGACGTATCACTTTGACAAATATGAACGGTAATAATTTAGATTAACATATCACTTTGACAAATATGAACGATAATAATGTACATATGACAGATTAACGTATCACTTTGACAAATATGAACGGTGATAATGTAGATTTTACGTATCACTTTGACAAATATGAACGGTGATAATGTAGATTAACGTATCACTTTGACAAATATGAACGGTGATAATGTAGATTAACGTATAACTTTGACAAATATGAACAGTGATAATGTAGATTAATGTATCACTTTGGCAAATATGAACGGTGATCATGTAGACTAACGTATTACTTTGACAAATATGAACAGTGATAATGTAGATTAACGTATCACTTTGACAAATATGAACGATGATAATGTAGATTAACGTATCACTATGCCACTTGCGAGGAAGATATCTTAACTTCAAATGAGTTTACATAAACTCCGTATCATGGCCATAATAAGTTATGATGGCCATAATAAAAGAAAATAAAATGTGAATTGTCTCCTTAACGTCAAATATCAGGCGATATAAAAAAATAACATATTGGAATGAGAAACCTGTTTAGCATTTATAAATAAGTTACATTAAATAGAAAGTAAAATAATTTATTCAAATTAATGGATAGCGATCTGATTTTTCATTCACCTCTCATAAAATCGTACTTATAAATCACAAAATTCACTTAGATCTTACATTTAAAGATAAAATCAATGAAAAATTACCACTTTACAAAAAAACTTGCGTCATTTCGAGTTCTTTCTTTTCAATCAAGCCAGATAAAATTACTTTTACTACCTGCAACATGTTGGTAAACTTCTTAACAGTGATGTAAAACAAATACGAGCAGCTAGACGAAGTAAATGTATAACAGGAGACTTGAAGCCATCTCGTTTTCTTTTTCTGGGAGTATCGCAAACGCGAGAGGGATAAACTAGTTTATCAATCCAGCTTTAAAAGATAGACTTTCTGGAATGTGCGTTCCACATATGCCCTTCTATGGAACAGGACAAGTTTGCGCGGGAACCCGAGATACCAGGCGCATAGCATATTTTCAACGAACCGAGCTTAGCAAATACTTTTGTTGAACACGCAAAACCTAGTAGAAAGAGAAAGAATTACTTTAGTTAAATTCGCCGTGCTTTAGAAGAAAGAAGAAGGCTAGTATCTCGGTTTCGTGTAAAATCCTATGCCTGCATATGTGTCCCCTAAACCTCTTCACTCATCATATGCTCCTGATACTTTCTAACATTCTCTAATGTTTGAAGGAAAGGAACAGACAATCAAAACTTGATTTCTAATCGATAGATGCTCGCTCACAACACTAGACAAACTAGTTTTCTTTATAGCTTAGCGCAGTTTATGGATAAACAAGACTTGCGAAGAATAAAAATAAATCATTACACCTGTCATACCAGGCGGTGGTAATGGTGATACCGTGTTATTTAAACATTTGTTTACTTGTAGAAATTATTAAAAGTAGAAATTTCAATTAACGCGGAAAAAACCTTTGAATCTCACAAAATCTTTTGTTTTTAACTAAAACTCTTTTTGTTTTGAACGCGTTGTAAAAATTTTACACAGAGAAACATTTTTTAATATATCGTTTTAAAATATTAAAAAAAGTTTTTTTTTGCCCTTCGGTTATTATAGTTTCCTGTTGTGAGAAACCAAAAATTTAAAGACATAAATATTCCGTGATTAAAATTTTTGAATTTTATTTACGTTGAAGTGGACTATGAATGAGACATGAAGATGAAAACTGCAACATTTTCGAAACGTCGGCATCATAAGCCTAACTAAGCGGTACAATTACTCTGAAATACCTTATACAACTTATACAAAGGACCGCGAAAGCCTCAATATAGGTTATCTATTTCCTCAATACTCGCTGAAAATTCTAAAAATGTCGTTCGAAATTATTTAACTGTTTATGTTCTGTTTCTCACAATAAGAAATCACGAATCAAATAAAAAAATACTATATTCATTATAAAAAGTACAATATTAATACTAAAAAAATACAATATTCATGATAAAAAAATACAGTATTCATAACAAACAAAATACAATATAAATAATATAATAATACAATATTCAGAATAAAAAAATACAACATTCATTATAAAAAAATACAGTATTCATAACAAACAAAATACAGTATTCATAATAAAAAAATACAATATTCATTGAAAAAATATTCTTAAGTAATATACACATTTACTGTCATATATATTTGTTAAATCATTCAAAAGTCTGTATGGTAAAAAATGTCAATGCAAGCACGTATGGAAATTGAGTTTAAATTTAAATAACTTACAATATATGTCATGAGGTACGGGGGGTTGTTATGTCATGAGATACGGGGGGATGTTATGAGTACAACCCAGACCTTTTGATAGTTTCTCTTTTAAATGTATTTTTTGCCTATTTATAATATTGTCATGTATGTACGAGTATGTGTGATTTTGGAATGTTTTAAAATATGCGCATACTATGTTGCTATCAACATGTGCATACTATGTTGCTATCAATATGTGCATACTATGCTGCTATCAATAGGTGCATACTATGTTGCTTTCAATATGCGCATACTATGTTGCTCCAAATATGTGCATACTATGTTTGGTATCAATATATGCATACTATGTTGCTATCAATAGTTGCATACTATGTTGCTATCAATAGGTGCATACTATGTTGCTATCAATATGTGCATACTATGTTGCTATCAATATGCGCATACTTTGTTGCTACAAATATGTGCATACTATGTTTAGTAACAATATGTGCAGACTATGTTGCTATCAATATGTGCATACTATGTTGCTATCAATAGGTGCATACTATGTTGCTATCAATATGTGCATACTATGTTGCTATCAATATGTGCATACTATGTTGCTACTAATATGTGCATACTATGTTTGGCATCAATATGTGCAGACTATGTTGCTATCAATAGGTGCATACTATGTTGCTATCAATATGTGCATACTATGTTGCTACAAATAGGTGCATACTATGTTTGGTATCAATATGTGCAGATTATGTTGCTATCAATCGGTGCATACTATGTTACTATCAATATGTGCATACTATGTTGCTACAAATATGTGCATACTATGTTTGGTATCAATATGTGCAGACTATGTTGCTATCAATAGGTGCATACTATGTTGCTATCAATATGTGCATACTATGTTGCTATCAATATGTGCATACTATGTTGCTATCAATATGTGCATACTATGTTACTATCAATACGTGCATACTATGTTGCTATCAATATGTACATACTATGTTGCTATCAATAAACCTATATTTATTTATATATTTTTAGTATTTTTATTTATACACACTAAAAATTCTTATTTGAATATTACTCTCGTATTTTTTTTCAAAAGACACACATTTAAATTTTTTTTAAATATATAATTAAAGTTAAGTATTTACATCCACCATAAACAGGAAGAAAAAAAGATTTGCACTTTTTTAAATAAGAATTGGGGAGTTATTTTAATTGAATAATATATGTTATAATGGCCATAATCTTAGATTATTAATTTTTTTCTCGTCTAAAAAGTCGATTAACAGAAAATTTACTTGAATAGTTTCACTTTGTTACGAATATTATGGGTGTCGTATGTAAAATGCTACAACCCCTTTTTAGACCTTAATATGAGGTTAATACTAGACATACCATTACACGTTTCCCCACTTATTTACTTATCTACATATACTATATTCATTCTTATAATTTATTCACCATCATTATTTTTTTTTTTTTCACCCATTCAATATAAAACAGTGTGTGACGACACAAATTTATGTATATTTGTATTTAATATTATGTATATATCATCATATTTATATATGTATTTAATCGTTTATAATTTCTCATAATCATTCATAAAATCTAAACATTTACCACAAACCTATCCTTTCCCGATTCCCAAAAAGATCCAAAAATTTCCAATAAATATCTTAACAGTCAGAACTTATCCGATGAAGGAGTAGGGTGTCCTACCATCGGACCGAAACTCCGAACAAGCTATCCATCACTTGTAGACATACCATACAGTTAAAAATATATACCGAAATTACAAATATCAAATAGTGGACAATTTATACATTTTATAAACGAGTAGATGGTAGCATCTGGGTTGGCTATAATATTTGATAGGACCCCAAATTTTGGCTCATGTTCCGGAATTGATCGCCGCAAATTATACGATATCTTTTTGCATGAGGGGTCATACATTGATGCGGGCGTTTCGTCAAAAATTTAAAAAAAAACCTTTATTTTTCCGTACTGAACCCAAAAACAGCCTTGATACCCTCAGAATGTATGATAGGCTCATTATTTGGGCTTTAAATTATTTTTTGGCAGATACATTTCAAGAGAAAAGTTTTCCTAACGAATTGGAGTATTAGTAAAAAAAAGCTAACCATTGATTGACGTATTTTAAATATTTTAAAGTTTATTGATTTACAATTAAATTTTTATACGTTATCTTATTTTCGTATAAAAAATTATTAAATTTTAATGACTCCTTATTTTGATTTCCGTTACCAAAAATAAAATTGGTTCATTTTTTAAGCTTTTAAAGATCCAAAAGTGTATAAATGAACTTGAATCATAAATTGTGTAACATAATTATAATCACCATCATCCCTTTTGGGGTAAGCGGAAAGAACAGATATCGTCTTCATTATATCCTGGTACACCTGGTGGTTTTGCTTCCACCACTTCTATACACCTCGTCATGCAAAGTTTCCAATAATACAAGCATTTCGCTCTTCTCTCTTTCATAATTTGATTTATTTCGTAATATCAGATCTTTCTAGGTCTTCCTAAATTTCTCGTTCTTTCTTAAATACTTTTATAGATTATTTTTGTGAATTTTTCATCATTCATAATTTTTACGTGACCGAATCACCTCAATACTTTTTTATTCACCTTACTCACCACGTTTTCTTTCATTTTTTAATATTCTTCTTCTCAGTGTCATGTCAGGTCCCCCCAACGTTGAATATCACCTGAGAGTAGGCATCTTTGTTCCCGGCAGTCCGAAAAAGATCCCCAACGCCCCTTATGCCAGTCCAATCACATATATTGTGGAGCCAGGAGATTTGCCTCCTGTCAACACCTCTTCGATCCTCTATTTTACCTTGGAGGATCAGGTGCAGTTATTTATACTTTGCTCTTCTAAGTACATGACCCAAGTAGGACACCTTTCGGATTTTAATATTATTCAGCAACTCTCTTTCAACTTTGGCTCTTTTAAAAATCCTTGTGTTGCTGACCATATTCGTCCCGGGTATCCGTAGCGTTCTCCGGTGCATCCACATTTCGAATGCTTTCAATCGGTTCATACTACCAACATTGAGGGTCCATGATTCCACTCCATTCATTTTCTAATATCGTCATTCAATTTAAAGATACAAAGTGAACATGCAGAGATGGAGTTTTGTAAAGTGACTATTGAGATATACATGACTCACTATACATGCTAATGTAAAGTGACTATTGAGATATACAGGACTCGCTACACATGCTAATGTAAAGTGACAATTGAGATATACAGAACCCACTACACATGCTTATGTAAAGTGACTATTGAGATATACAGGACTCATTACACATGCTAATGTAAAGTGACTATTGAGATATACAGGACTCACTAAACATGCTAATGTAAAGTGACTATTGAGATATACAGGACTCACTGCACATGCTAATGTAAAGTGACTATTGAGATATACAGGACTCACTACACATGCTAATGTAAAGTGACTATTGAGATATACAGAACTCACTACACATGCAAATGTAAAGTGACTATTGAGATATACAGGACTTACTACACATACTAATGTAAAGTAACTATTGAGATATACAGGACTCACTACACATGCTAATGGAAAGTGACTATTGAGATATACAGGACTCACTACACATGCTAATGTAAAGTGACTATTGATATATACAGGACTCACTACACATGCTTATGTAAAGTGACTATTGAGATATACATGACCCACTACACATGCTAATGTAAAGTGACTGTTGAGATATACAGGACTCACTAAACATGCTAATGTAAAGTGACTATTAAAATAGACAGGACTCACTATACATACTAACGTAAAGTGACTATTGAGATATACAGGACTTACTACACATACTAATGTAAACTGACTATTGAGATATACATGGCTCACTACACATGCTAATGTAAAGTGACTATTGAGATATACAGGACTTACTACACATACTAATGTAAAGTGACTATTGAGATATACAGGCCTCACTACACATACTAATGTAAAGTGACTATTGAGATATACAGGACTCACTACACATGCCTATTTGTCCTAACATCGGGATAACATATTCTGGGCAGGACTTGATTAATGCGAATCATAAGGTGATCTCTATTTCCTCTTACTAGAAATACGTGGCATAATTTTCTGATTCAGACCGGATTTAGTAACAGATAATATCATCACAAGATGAAAACTTAACAAAACTTAAATTGAATCGAAATCATGCATTGAATAAATATTTCATGCATAGTCTCCTTCTCCTTTAGTTTTTGTGAATTGGTAGTGGCGTTTTTTGTATACACATCGATCGATCGCGAATAATCACTTGTAAAATAAATGTTTCTCTTTATTGTATAATGTGATGACCTCCGTGGCCAAGTTGGTCTCCTAGTCTGGAGATTGTGGGTTCAAATCCCGCAAGAACCCAGATTTAAAAAAATATTTCCAGTCTGGTTTTCACTTAAGGTTACTTTAACATATTTTTGGTTGGTTGCAAGAGATTGTCACATGGCAATAAACCCGCTAGGTTGTTTTGTATACAACGAAAGTGTATTACAATACAATTATGGTGGGATGTTTTATGTATGATATATGACTACTCTTTATGCATCTCTTTTACTTTGTTTTATTTTTTTTACTTTTATGTAACTATTTGCCTTAGAACAGACATGCTACTAGTTAAGCAGGAGAACTCGTTATATATTTCAATGTAAAAAATAAAAAGTATAAATGAATTCAATATATTTTAATTTGCTAGGTGATGGCCCGGACACGGAAATGGATAAATGAAAAAGTACCATTTATAATGGCTGGTTGGAAGAGATTGCCACCTGGCAATATGCCCACTAGATTGTTTTTACAACGAAGTGTTAAATAATAAAAAAAAAAACTACCTCAATAATGATTTTTTATCTAATAAGCGTCACTTAATTAATTTAGATGTAATATGACTTAATATGGCGAGGAAAATATGACTTAATGTAGCGAGGGAAATATAACATAGTATGGCGAGGGAAATATGACTTAATATGGCGAGGGAAGTATGACTTAATATGGCGAGGGAAATGACTTAATATGGCGAGGGAAATATGACTTAATATGGCGAGGGAAATAATAAAAAAATAAACTCTTAGTCAAATTGAATAAAAATTTTACTTTTTTTAATAACTTTAACCATACTTATTTATATGATAAAAATTGCAAAAATTACATGAAAAACCGAACAACAGACGTCTGGGTATGTAAATAATTTGAAACATGAATAACTTGAAAAGTGAAAAATATCCCTTGACTTTTGGAATTTGATTCTGAATGAATAAAATTAGTATTTATAAGAGAAATGAAACACATTATTTACATATAATTTGAGATTTCCGTAAACAAAAAAATACACGTGGAGTTATATTCAAAAGAAATTTATCTCTCAATTCATGCTCTGATATATATAATAATATGACGGATTCTCGTGTCTCTCTAATTGTCTCTACTCGTGCCGTTTCTACAATTTTCTGAATTTGTGATATGTCAAAGTATCATTTGTTCGTACTTTTGACTTGGCATGTGTATTATATTTGAGAGAAGTTTATGAACAGAGATATTTCTGATGTCCCGTTTATGAATGGATCAATAATATAAAGTTACATTAATCTGATAAAAGTGAGATCCAATATTGAAAAATATTAAAAAAAAAAAGGTTATTTATATAATTCCGTTTAATCAAGGGCGCCCGACTCTAATCAAGGGCGCTCGAATTCGGAATTCGAACCCACTATTATTGACAGTTTAAAAATGTTACAAAATAAATAAATGTTTGACAAAGTTCTTCCCGCATCTGCGTACATGTTCAGAAAAACATATTTGGTAACAAAACCACAGAAAACTTACCAAGAGAAGACGAACTAAATGGTCTTTCAAATTGAGCGGTTTCTTAAATTCTAATTTGTTTATTTCTTGAATAAAACACACAATTTGCTTTGATTTCAAAAAACTTTTTATTGGTCATTGAAGTTTAATGTATGAAATTTAAAAACAAAAAAAAATATCCGCCTAATGTCCACCTTTTACAGCTGCACAAATATATATTCTTTTGTCAAAATTTTCGATGAAATTTTGGCATAATTGCGGTTTTAGCTCACCAATAACGCGAATAATTTCGTCCTTCAGCTCAGGAATTGGTCGGGGTTTGTTGTTATAGATCTGGCTTTTCACGGCACCCCAGAGAAAATAGTCCAACGTTGTCAGATCACATGATCTTGGTGACCAATTAACATCACCGATTCCGGAGATTACAATACGTAAAATAATTCTCAATTAGAACGCGTTGTTGTATTGTATACGACTTAATTTTTATAAATGTCATACATTATATTTCTCAGATGTCACAAGAACCAGCCAAGTTTGTGACGCCATCTGTGTTTTATCCAAGAATTAAAAAAACTACTTAATTTGCAAGGCCATGGAATATAAAGTATTGTTTGTTGTATTGATATTAACAACTTAAACTATCAGGCTAAGGTTTTCCTTTCTTGTTTATACCCTTT
The DNA here is from genome assembly GCA_949825065.1 of Odontocerum albicorne. Classification (NCBI taxonomy): domain Eukaryota; kingdom Metazoa; phylum Arthropoda; class Insecta; order Trichoptera; family Odontoceridae; genus Odontocerum; species Odontocerum albicorne. The sequence goes on along the minus strand of OX463846.1, from coordinate 2,682,332 downwards.
CAATGAAAAAAAAAAACAATATTTACTCTCATAATAATTTTCATTGTGAAATTCTACAACGTTTTTGTCGAGAATCAAAAGATCTTTCAAATAAGTGTTAAAAACAAATGATTTTTTCAAAAATGATGCACTGCACTGACACAAGACTATTAACCTCATTTTTCATGTACTTATCTTTTCATCAACTATGATGGTCTAATATAGTATAGTATGAAATTTATTGTTTACAAAGGGGGTTGTTCTTTGATGCTCTTATTATCGAAATAACGAAGATACAAGCTGGTGCATAATATGATACTCATCATTTTCTTCCCCTTTATATTATCAGTGAAAACGCACCATTTTGTGGAGGTCATTTTCTCATAAATTAACTTATCTCCACATAACTCCTTTGGGGCTAGGGCTCAAACATTGCTAAAGCCTTCCTCCAACGCCCCAGTTTTTGCTTCAGCTTAATCCATATGAAATGTTTTCTGGCAATGGCATTTCTCTTCCGTCTTCTCAACCTCCCTTCTAATCTTCTTCCGTTTGATATACCCTCGATGACCATCCAAATGATACCGAATCCATTACCCTCGAACTGGAAAACAAGTATCTTACTAACAAGGTATGCAAGGTGATGGCAAAAAAAATTTCAGATGCTTAATATCAACAACAGATGTTTCCAGTAAATTTTATTTTTTATTTACCTCTTTTACGAATTTCACCTGATACATAAAGAGGGGCTGCTGCTTATTTAGTGTATTCATGAGGAAGACTATCAGCCAGGATTGTTCTTATAGTACAAGGCAACGCTGAGAATATATCCACAGTGTAATTCAGTTGGTTCAATATCTCTATACCACACATCACTGAGTGTTTGACCATTATATTCGTTCTATAAATTGGTATCTAGAAGAGAGGGTGATTCTTTTCACGGTTATATTAATCGGGGACATAAACACTTAGTGCTTCTAGTATCGGCAGATGGTAAAAACTTCCTTGAAGAACTTTTAGTTAGAATAATCTTCTTCTTCTTCCTGGCACTGTCCCAACTCATTACCTAGGTAGGCTGTTGGGGTCGGCTCTTCTCGTTCTCAGGCTGTATGTTCTTCGGTTCTGGGTGACGCTTTCATCTAGACTGTTTCTCTGCACGATTTTGGAGCATTAAGTTATCCAGGAGTTCTTTGGTGTTCCTCTGGACGGCTGTCGAGAAAGATCCACAGACATTGCTTGATTTACCGTATGGTCTGGTGGTCCCCGTCTCTAGTTGGGGGTTTTTCTCGGAGTGTCGGTCCAACTTACGGACACCTTACTCCTTCATCGAATAAATGGAACGGACTTGTGAAATTTGAAGGTTATTTGGGTGGTGGTGTGAATGTGCCCGTACCATATCAGCTGTCGCTCTTCCAGCTTACTGTCTATGTTAGTGACCCCCAGGCTAACACGAATGCGTGAGCTCTTAATTTTATCTTTTAGTGATACTCCTGCCAACCACCTAAGCATTCGCATTTCTGCTGTTTCAATTTGCCTAGAGTAGGAGCTGTACATAGTCTAGCATTCTGAGCCATACATAATCGCAGGTCTAACGATAGTCTGGTATACCTTTCCTTTTAGTTTTATAGGCATTTTTAGGTCACACAAGACTTTAGTTAGAATAATGCGATTATAAATTAGGATAACGAGTGTCAGCTGGTACAACGTGACGCATAAGATGGTTCGTTTTCGGACACTGCAGTTGTCTAAAACCAACCCCAATCTGATTGATAGTCTGAAAGCAATTGAGCTGCTTTTATTGGTTACATGAGACTCGATGAATCAGACGCCCATTTTCTTTCCAGCACCATTGATACAATAAGGATTTTGCAGTCTCAGCTTAACGTGGGAGGACGTAGAGTGTTAGACTCTAAATAAGCCTAGATTGAAGTTATTTGTGGTAAAAATGTTATCTTGATGGAACTTATAAGGGGTTGATAATGATTGATTATTAAAAATATATTATTAACAACATTATTGATAATGTAATAAAATCGTCCAGATAAATATAAGTCGGCCATTGAACTTGGTTTAAAAGATAAAATATAAGTAACTAATTTATATGGTTATTAGTGCCTTATCCATTCAAACAACTTTTGTAATTATTCCGGATTCCACTAATAAATTTAATTAACGATTTGAAAATGAGCATAAAATCGATAAGGATAAAATGACGCGACTCTTCAAATTACACAAACCAACAAAATAAAAATTTATTTCTTCGTCTAACATATTTTTTTCAACAAATTTACATTTATTTGATACACATTTCATATGTACATTGAATGAGGTACGTGTACCGCACAGGGTACAAAGACTGTAGATAGGCACGTTGGTTGCCGCGTAGCGCTCAGAGAATCAAGGTAGCGAATTCCGTAGCGAAGATCCAATTGAAGAAGAAGAAGAAGAGCAGGGAGAGATTCCTCTCAGGCAGTCGAAGTAGGGTAGCGGGTCTCAAGTAAAATACGGTAAAGTAGTACTGAGAATAATTAATTTCAAAAATCAGGGAGCCCTCTATATTAATGGTCAGTCGGCCGTCACAAGCGCCCATTGCCCGCGAAATACAACAACTTTCGGGGTTTAGGCCCTGCTTACGCCGACTGGGCCCCGACCTACTCCGATCGCTCCGCCTCGCAAGTCACTTATTTCCAGTGCGGTCGCGAACGCGATCGGAGTCAAACAAACATACATTTTACATACAAGAACATATATCAGATTTACATACAAGGAACATATACAAATATTAGGGTGAATTTCCCTCCAGATCTACACAGCATTATCTATTTCATCATACCACATACACACACAAGGGTGACGCCACACGTCCGATACAGTACGATTTTCATTTAGTTGAATTAATCTTAATTAGCGTTGCAGAAATATTAAAAGTTAAATAATACTTTTAAAACCTCAAATATATAAATAGTTTAATTACTCGTAACGTTAACCCAAATAGAGAAGTAAGTTGCCAAAGTGAAATGGAACGTACAGGATTTATCAAAGGGAGATGGGTTTTCTGCAATGATAACTTTAATTTTAAACATTGGCCATATATGATTAAGTGTTTTATACTCGTATGGCATAGTTTATAATACAAAATCTAAAGTGGGATTGAAATATGAACCATGAATACCAGAATGCTAAAAAAGCTAGAAGCATTTCAAATTGTGGATTTATTGAAGGATGCTTAAAATCTCCACTTAGGTGCTGCATCGAACAGGTGTAGAACAAGAGTTCTAAAATTGCTTATATGAGTCATATTTTAAGATGAGAAAATACAACTTCCTTAAATTAATATTGATGGACTAAATTGATGATCTAAACTTGAAACTTCGACAACGGTTAGTCAAATGCTACGTTTGGTCAGTGTTATAGCATGGAATTGAATCATGTACCCTCAACATTGGTAGTATGAACCGACTGAAAGCATTCGAAACGTGGATGCACCGGATAATGCTACGTATACCCTGGACGAATATGGTCAGCAACACATGTGTTCTTCAAAGAGCCAAAGTTGATAGAGAGTTGCTGACTAATATTAACATCCGAAAGGTGTCCTGTTTTGATCGTGTACTTTGAGGAGCAAAGTACAAGTTACTGCACCTGATCATCCAAGGCAAAATAGAGGGTCGAAGAGGTGTTGGCAGGAGGCAAATCTGGCTCCGAAATATGCGTGATTGGACTGCCATAAGGGGCGTTGGAGATCTTTTTCGGGCTGCTAGGGACAAATATGTCTACTCTCAGATGATATTCAACGTTGGGGAGACCTGACATGATACTGGGAAGAAGAAGAAGAAATACCAAATTGAGAGTCGACGCGAAATCGTTATAAGTTTCTATTGAGCAACATTCGGTTATCCGGACAGTTGAAGATATGTTTTGTGCCACCAAAAACAAATAATTTTTCTCAAGAGAGATCGCCAATGTCAGGAAGACTTGTCACAGTGCGTGAAAGATATTAGGGTGAGAAAACACCTCCGTTGCCATGTTTGTAAGACATTTGTCTTTCAATCTTGGTGGTTGTGAGGGGTTGCGCGTTAGATACCCGTTGGAAATCAAGTTTAAAGTATAAAAATCCATTGTGGTTTTCACTCAAGGCGTCTTTAATATCGTTCGAGTTTGTCACATAGTAATAAACCCACCAGATTTTAAATTGTATATAACAAGAGCATAATACAATATAGTACAATACAAAAATTTAGAAATAATTTTTGAAATTTAGTCACTAACTTAAGTAAAAGCATAATATATTTGCCCAAAGGCAATATGCTTATTTGGCTCCCATGACATACAAAGGCGTGCCGAATTCAATAAAGGTAAAGAGAGAAAAACCATTTAGACAGTCTATCGGAGCGTGGTTGTTATTGCGACAGGATTTTGAGTACTCGGGCTTTCAGGATGAATGACGTGTGGAAAAAAAATGTGTTGACTCCTTCTTGTTGTTTTAAATTTTGTTGTTTTTGTGATTCCGTATGTTTTTTTTATTTTTATTCTTATGATTGTTTGCGGTATATTGTGGGATGAATATTTTTGGTCTTTCTGGAGTGATGATGTGTGAGGAGTTTAATTTCGCATGATGTTTCCAGTTGTAATTGAGTGTCACTGTTTGTCAGGTTGATGAGAACGTGCAAAGGGGGTTTTATTTTTGTGTAATAAAAAATCGGAAAGAAGTATCGATTTATTTTTTCATGCTAAATATCCTCAGTGAGATACAGGCAAAAGCCTAGTTTACTGGAGATACGACAAATGAAAAGCAACAAACCTAGATCCATTAAATTTGTATGCCCAAATTAAATTACCTGTTGGTTTTTCTTACAGATTATGTATATTTCTTGTCATGTGTAATAATAAATATATAAATAAATAATAAAATAAATTTTAAAACTAACATTTGTTCCCTACCTTTACTGGATCACATTTATAAGGTAGCGATGCTCTATACTTTATGAAAACATATAACCTTTTCGTCACTCACAACCTTATTCAAATGCATACCTAAACATTTCAAAGTGTGATAACAATGTTGACATCAAAACAAAAACATAATTCATTTACAAACCCTTACAAAGTGAGTCAGGGTTAAGGGAGTTGCTATTCTTATACTCAAAATAACATTGAAAATGATATATATTATGTGATATATAAAATCAGTGTGGAGTAGTGTAATTAATGGGAAATTTTCCTGCTTTGTTATATATTTCAAAGCCTCCAAAAGCCTCTTATTATTCAATTTGTCCTCAAAATGTTATAATTATTCGCTAACGAATCTATTGCTGAGCAAAATTAAACCTTTTAAATTTATGGAATCACCTTAACCCGACTTGCGCAATAATTTGTTTCACCCCTTCATCGAATTATGCCAAAAATGTTACGTTAGCATTTTTTTAATATCCGAGTAAATCTTTCATCTCATAATGATTAGATAATTTAAGTGATTTTGACAATTTTTAATCACCACCCTGGTTAGAGATTCATTCCTGGTTGTGAAGGAATTAAATAGGTCAATTGGTACGATTTTCGAAAGGGAACGTTTGCAAATTGCTGAAATGCGCATGCTAAGATAGTCAGCTGGTGTGTCCTTAAGAGACAAAATAAAAAGCTCACGCATTCATGGAAGCCTAGGTGTTACAGACATCAACAGCAAGATGGAGGAGAGGCGATTGAGATGGCATGGGCACGTTGGACGCAGAGCACCCGATCACATTGTGAACCAGGCAATCTCCATGGATCTGCCTCGAATAACAACCAGAGGAAGACCAAAGAATTCATGGGTGGTCCAAAAAGATAAGAGGCACGGCCTGGGGGACGTGGTCTGGGACAGAAGAGCATATAACCTGAGGACGAGGAGAGCTGACACCAACAGTCTTCGCAGACAATGAGTTGGGATGGAGCCAGGGAGAAGAACGTTTGCAGATTGCTGTATGCAGATTAAATGGTAGTTTTGGTGAAGAGTGAAGATGAATTGCATAGTTTGGTAAGTAAATTATATGAGAGATGAAAGAGAAAGATTTGAGAATGAATACTGCAAAATCTAAAGTAGTGATGATAGAAAAGTGTGAAAGGAAAAGTAAATGCGGTTTATAGATGAATAATGTAAAATTGAAACAAGGAATTTTCCTATTTGAGTAGTGTTTTCTCAGATGAGGGAAGAGTTTAGAGCAGTGTTTTTCAACGTTTTTCGTGCTATGCCTCACCTAAGTCTTTCCAAAATTCTTATGCCCCCCCCCCCCCTCCCTACGTAACGGTGACGCGACAAAGCGATCAAAATACGACTTACCCTTTTGTCGTCGCCGCTTTTTCGTGGAACCCCTACATAACATATACATCATTTTTAATATTAAAAAATTTAATTGTTCATTAAAGAAACTTAAATGATGGGTTTTAGGAAGAAATCACTAGGAAATAAGCACAATATACGCGACAGTGGAGTGAAGTTCGTGAATCCGGATTGCTATATCTGTTATACTTCTATCATGGTCGTGAACCACAATACAGAAATATGGTTAACTTAAACTCTGAACGAGTCAATTTTCGAATTGCCCCCCTGTGGAGCGTGGGCCCCACGTTGAGAAACACGGGTTTATAGGGATATCGAACGGTGTATAGCGAAGAAAACAAAGTAAATGGAGCACTAAAACATAAATAGTCGAACCGGATAGTATCAAAATATGTTTAAATGAAAGCCCACAATAGTATTTTGGTACCAACTTTGTTGTATGTGAGTAAAACGTGGACGTATGAAAGGTTGAGAGGAGAGGAATAAATATTGTGGAAATGCGTGCTGGAGACGAATACAATAAATGGTAATTTATGACACAATGCAAAATAAAGTTACTAGGGATGAATGTGAACTTGAGGCTGATTAATTGAGTACGATAAAGAAGAACATACTGAAATGGTTTGGGCATGTGGACAGAATGAATGGAGAAAGACTAATAAAACATATATATTGTGCAAACGTTCCACTTAAATATATAGACGTTTCACTTACATATATAGACACTTCACTTACATATATAGATGTTTCACTTACATATATAGACGTTTCACTTACATATATAGACGTTTCACTTACATATATGGACGTTTCACTTACATATATAGACGTTTCACTTACATATATAGATGTTTCACTTACATATATAGACGTTTCACTTACATATATAGACGTTTCACTTACAAATATATAGACGTTTCACTTACATATATAGACGTTTCACTTACATATATAGACGTTTCACTAACATATATAGACGTTTCGCTTACATATATAGACGTTTCACTTACATATATGGACGTTTCACTTACATATATAGACACTTTACTTACATATATAGACGTTTCACTTACATATATAGACGTTTCACTTACATATATAGACGTTTGACTTACATATATATAGACGTTTCACTTACATATATAGACATTTCACTTACATATATAGACGTTTCACTTACATATATAGACGTTTCGCTTACATATATACACGTTTCACTTACATATACAATATAAGACACTTTACTTACATATATAGACGTTTCACTTACATATATAGACGTTTCACTTACATATATAGACGTTTCATTTACATATATCAAAATTGGTATGTACTATAATATTATTGTAAAACATCGTTTGTCTTTGTAATAAAAGTAAAAAAGGACAATTTAAATAGTGCCGTTTACAAAGTAATCTCTCCTCAAGTGCTCTCTAGCTCGGGACTTGAACCCGCTATTATTAAAAATTGGATTAAAAATATAACAAAATAAATATGTGCATAAAAGTTGAGTGTAAGAATAGGAAAGAGGTGAGAACGATCGTAAGAATAAACATATTTAATAAGAAAACTTACCAAGGGAAGACGAACTACAAATAAACTATTGTAGGTATTCTGATATGAGATAGGGGCACATTCTTGTTGTTGACGTGTTTATATAAAATCACAAATTGTCAAAGAACTTCCAAATAAGGGTTGTCTTTCAGTAATGCCTCAAGATCCATATGCAACTATCCTGTTCGAATACCCCGCTCTGATAAATCGATTCGGAATAATCAATTTATTCGACGACGATGAAATGGTCTTCAAAATTCTACTTCTTTTCAAATAATTATCTGTCAGACACAAATTCGAAAGGTAAAATGGAGACATCTTATTAGAAAACTTGATTACAAAAAAATATTATTTGAAATCAACCCGTATAACTCTTCTATTGTGTAATAAATAGTGTTTTAACAACATAATCCTCTTTTTCTTTCGATTACTTATTAATGTCCCATTAGGGGCAGAGAGAGATATACACAATACTCGTATATATATAGCTTAATATATAAGTCTTTCAAATCCCAGTCTCCCTAAGGGTCATAACAGAATTTCAGTTCTTCCGGCTTTGAATTGTCGGATGTTAGGCGCCTATATCCTCTCTGTTTTGCTGTACAGAATCTTGGCAAGTTACCAAATTCTAATAGAAAATAGTCGTATATGTTATTTTAAGAACACATGCTTTAAGAGGATCACGAACATCAAAAGTTACGATCATGGGACAAATGAAATGGTTTGTCTTCGATCGCAGTAATCTTAAACCACTACGATATGGGAAATCACTACGACATGGGATCGAGGTAAAATGTCTTCTGATAGCTCTCCTAGAGGGGTGATGATTTGTGGTTCACTAGGGAATCCATGAATTGTCCAGTATCTACTCGTACTTGTTTTATAATAAGGATATTCATAGTCTTGTCCCTAACATGGAAATACGTGGCGTGCCAGGTAGTGTTCCGACTCAGGTGGAGGCTTTTTGTGGTATTTCAGTGTTGTCGATAGAAATAAAGTGTATAAACATTGCCAGGATGAGGAATAACCTCAAAAACAAGAATAAATTATAAAAGTTAAAATTTTCGAAATAGTGACATATTTCTTCTTGGGTGTGCTATTTTGGCCATGTAACTTATTTATCTAAGGCCACCTGGAAATGTGTGTCGTTTAGTTAGGTAGATATTTTTGCTTATCAAGAGTATCGGGTCCTGAACATAGCCAATTTGCATCTCAAATCCATTATCTGGCACTACCATCGAGAGGAAGGGAAGATGCAGACTCAGCAGAGACACACGACACGCATGGCAACTAAAGAAATGTTCACCATCCCTAGAGTTAAAACCTCTTTTGCCCAAAGGCAATATTCTTATTTGGCTCCCATGACATACAATGGCATGCCGAATTCAATAAAGGTAAAGGGAGGAAAACCATTTAGACAGTCGATCGGAGCGTGGTTTTTATTGCGACAGGGTTTTGAGCTTTCAGGATGAATGACGTCTCGAAAAGATTTTTGTGGGCTCTTGAGTGTGGGTTTCTTCTTCTTGTTTTAATTTTTGTTGTTTTGTATTTGTGTTTCTGTGTATTTTTGTTTTTATTTTTATGATTGCGTGCGGTATATTATGGGATGAACATTTTTGGTCGTTCTGGAGTGATGATGTGTAAAGGGTTTGATTTCGCATGATGTTTCCAGTTGTAATTGAGTGTCACTGTTTGTCAGGTTGATGACAACGTGCAATGGGGTTTTGTTTTTGTGTAATCAAAAATCGGAAAGAAGTATCGATTTATTTTTTCATGCTAAATATCCTCAGTGAGATACAGGCAAAATCCTAGTTTACTGGGGACACGACAAATGAAAGGCAACAAACTCAGATCCATTAAATTTGTATGTCTAAATTAAATTACCTGTTGTTTCGCAAATTATATATATTTTTTGTCATGTGTAATAATAAATAAATAAAAAAAAATAATAAAGAACTACAGATTAAACGTTGTTTTATAACAATACATCAGCTTATGTGTGATTTTCTTTTTCCTTTTAAAAGGCACATATTTTTCCAAAATATTGTAAAGTATATTCTTTAATTACATAAAAAAAACATTAACACTCAATGTTCACTTGTGCGTATTTCAAATTATTTGTTAAAACTTAGTGTCTCATTTATAATAAAATGAAAATTCATATTAAAACTGAAAAAAGTATAACTTTGCAATGAAAATTCATTAATAAAACTGAAAATACGGTTAACTTTTAATACTTAAACTTTTTTTCACTTCACGAGTTAGAAAAAACGAATCAGTTATTCCACCAAACAAACTAACCAAAGCAGTTAATTTTCGCATAAACAGGTGAAAGGATATTTCTTTTGAGATGCAAAGAACCAAAAACAATGTTCGGATGCAACGATGCACCTTCATTCGTGTGTGAGGTTTTCGAGACTCACGCAGAAGTATACATTTCAAGTAAATTATTGTTCATGCTTCATGCTCGACATTCTTTTCCTCTTAAACACTCTTTCTTCCTACTTTTGATGATACTACACGTTTATTGCTTTTATTCATATTGTTTATAAATTTTATACAAATCATGCTTATTTAAATTTGTCAAACATTGAGAAATCTTGTTCGTGTACTCATCTTGCGTAGCAAAATTTATCTAGCGTTTCAACTTTTAAAATGTTTTCCTGAATAAAAACTTAATTTGGACTAAATGTATTTTTTCAAGTATTTCAAGTATCCAGTCTCGAATATCCCTCAACCACCACGAATAATCGGTGCTCTACTGTGCTATTTTTCCTTTTGTTTTTTCAATGTAACTTTCCTAAAAAAAGTTCTTGATTTTCAATGATTATAATTTATGTTTGGTTTTTCAAAGACTTACTCTGTAGTTTGTACGAGTCTTATTTCACGGTATGTTATTTAATACAAGTATTTGAAGGCAAAAAATAGGAATGCATTAATCTTTTCTAATGTTCAAGCGTTTACACTATGGACGTTGATATTTAAAACGAATAATTATACTTTCAGACTACATTCTTTAATACGTCGATATCAAGTAAAGTAATGTATTTTTACCATAATGGAAATAAGAAACTCAGTTTTCATGTTTTACTATCGTAGACTCATATTCTTGTGAAGACACACACACACACACAACCTATGGAAAACCGACATACATAATTCAGTATTCCAACAAGTGTCAAAACTTATTTTTTCACATACAACTATTTTATTAGTTCTTACGATAATATATATTCCACGTAAAACAATTCAACTCACTTGCTTCGAATATAATAAAAAAATCTACTAACATAGATTTGTAAAAGTTAAAAATGGTTTTGTAAGTATTACACTTTCGTAATTTACCATACAATTTATTGTCAAATAAATAATTTATTGTCGAATATATATCATAATTTATTGTCAAATAGTAATTTCTTCTAACAAACCAGAAATATGTAAAAAGAAGAAGTCAAAAACATACTGGAAACCCAAAGTCAAACTAGAAAATTTAATAAAATTTAATCCAACTGGAATCGCCAAATAAAATTTAAAGAGAACTTAAATACCTTTTGTCATATTGATTACAATACAATGCGGTTTAATTCTAACTGATTTAATTGCATCAAATACAATACAATTATTATTAAAAGTGTATTATATTGTATCAAATACAATAAAATAATAATAAAAACTGTATTATATTGTATCAAATACAATACAATAATAATTAAAACTGTATTATATTGTATCAAATACAATACAATAATAATTAAAACTGTATTGTATTGTATCAAATACAATACAATAATAATAAAAACTGTATCAAATACAATACAATAATAATAAAAACTGTATTATATTGTATCAAATACAATAATAAGTTGTTATGTATTGTATGGCATCAAATAAATGAGATAAGAATTTATATTTTATAGTATTACTTCAAATACAAACAAACATACCATCACGGCGTTTCCTTATTGAGTTCAGTATAGAGGACAGGGTGCCAGACTTTCATTTGAGTATATACACGCATGGTTTAATTCCCAGTTGACTTTGATTCCTATCGCTACATATCCCTCGTAACACTTCAATCTGAGAAAATAGGACATAAATAATGGGATTTTAAGCTTGCTTAAATATTTTACTGGTAATTTGTTTTTATGGTCCATTAGTTTCCGGCTTGAACAAGTTAGAGCCTGTACATATAGTTACAACGCACACCAGTCACGCCCACCCCATGGTCAGGTGATATTAAAGTTAAAATTTTATACCCCCACCATCAGTTGTATGCTAGAGCCGATAGAAAACGTGACATTTCGTTGTATTGAATTTCACAAATTGAATGTCGAGTGGTTGTCAAGTTTCTTTCTAAAGAAGGAAAAGCCTGGTGAAAATTAAACGACGTTAAGAAGCTGTCTACGAAGAAAGTTTCACATAGCAAAATTAGGTTTACCAGTTCTGCTTATGCAGAGAATCGATTGAAGACCATCAAGAGAAACTTACTCCAGGAACAGTTGCATTAATGCGAAAACAAGTGTTGCAAAATTAAATCAAAGTGTGGGTTTTCCAAAAACAAAGCGCTTCGAATTCTATATGATCTTACCTTAATCATCTTAGCATGAATAAGGTAAGTGTAAGGAATGAAATGTTAAAAGTGACGAAAAAGTGATCTCCAAAGTGTTTAACCACTTTGTTAATAAAACTACAAAATATTTTTCAGTGGTAATGAAAAATTAATTTCTCTTTCCAAAAAAATGTATTAAACTTCAGGGTGACTATATTGAAAAAAAAATTCATTCTTTCACCATTTTGAAATTCTAGGCCGAATAAAATTGAGCCTAACAACGTTTATACTTTCAACAAACCTCAAAGGGACGTAGCATAATTATTTATTTGTATACATATACGATCGAAGTCGAGCCCGAAATCCCAGGTGGCGCAAAACGTTCTTCTAAAGACACCAACGAGATTATAACGCAGAATGGGTAAAAAAAACTTTGCATATTTAACAATCGGAATTAACCTACTGTTGAATAAAACAATCGCAAAAGAAACCGCATTAATAAATCAAAGAGAAAAATGGTTCATTTTAATTTTAAAACGGCAAAGCAAAGTATTATAAATTAAAATAATTAACATTAATGAATGTTTCAAAAAGGGAATGTAAATGACAATGTTTACTCAAACCTTTCTTCGTTGTTCCCAACTGGCGTAGCATCAGCTGTGGAGGGAATTCATCCCCTTAATGATCCAGAATATGATCTGAAAGTTTATGAATTCGGCCTCACGGGGGAGATAAATTAGGGAGTCTGCTGAAAAAACCCGCTGTGGCAAACGCTTACTCCTCTTCGTCTTATTTTAGGGATGTTTTTTTATTATTTAGGCTTGTTTTTTTATGTTATTTTGTTTATTTATTTATTTATTATTACACATGACAAGAAATATACACAATTTTAGAAAAAACAACAGGTAATTTGATTTTGACATACAATTTTAATGGGTTGTTTATAGTTAAGGCATTAACGTTGTGGAGGTTTAAAGACATTGTAATTTATTTTTAACAAACACTGTTTATTCCACTTTTTTTATGACGGTATAACCCTACCGGTTTCAAGGCTTTCACCTCATCTTCAGGGGAGCGTAAACAAGACTAAATGCTGTTCGGACTGGCACCGATATAGACACTTCAACGGTTGGAGGCGGGAGGGGTGAGAGGAAGGCTAGGTATAATTTCGGCCAAGAGCGGGGAGATTTTGGGGAAATAACTATTCAGCAGATGCTCTGATCGGTATACTGACTTAGAAATTTCTAGGGCCTCTAATCTGTCCAATCTATTTCCGTTGCCGCTAATATGTAAGAATTTGGCATCATCGATAGAAAAAGTATGATTCTCACGGTGACAATGATTTCTATATCAGTGCCAGTCCGAACAGCATTTAGTCTTGTTTACGCTCCCCTGAAGATGAGGTGAAAGCCTTGAAACCGGTAGGGTTATACCGTCATAAAAAAAGTGGAATAAACAGTGTTTGTTAAAAATAAATTACAATGTTAATGGATCTGGGTTTGTTGCCTTTCATTGGTCGTATCCCCAGTAAACTAGGCTTTTGCCTGTATCTCACTGAGGATATGTAGCATGAAAAAATAAATCGATACTTCTTTACGATTTTTGATTACACAAAAAAAAAGCCCCGTTGTACGCTATCATCAACCTGACAAACAGTGACACTCAACTACAATTGGAAACATCTTGCGAAATTCAACTCCTCACACATTATCACTCCAGAAAGACCAAAAATATTCATCCCACAATATACCGCACACAATCATAAGAATAAAAATTAAAACAACAAGAAGAGATCCACACTCACGAGCTCACATAAATCCTTAAATCCTCACATAAACAAATAAATCTTCACATAAACACATGTATGTTTTGTATTACGTAAGAGTAAAACTTTGAAGTAGATTTCGTCTTGATCGAATAAATTGATCCAAAACGATCTAACAGGGCACAGTATTAATAAAAAACAAGAAGGACGTCCAAATAAAAACAGGTTATATTAAATGGGAATTCAATTTATAAGGATCTGGGTTGGTTCTTTTTCAGTCTTCGTGTGCCCAGTAAACTAGGCTATTTCGTGTATCTTATTACTGAGCACGGTTAAACACGGAAAAACTAGTTGATGGTTTATACCGATTGCTGATTAATTATTAAATATCTCTGTCACAAACTTTCACCAATTTAATACTTTGATTTACATGTATGTACCACGCAAGTCAATCCTTTGGGCACTTCGTCATGTCAGATTAATCAAAATTTGAT
>OX463846.1:2499365-2667478 GCA_949825065.1 Odontocerum albicorne | reverse complement strand
ACAGTGTCTGCGACTTGGCTAGCCATCTCCAAATACAAATAATTAATCTACCGCCAATTCATGCGCTAGAGCAAGGCAGATATGTATCGCGAATGTATTCACTCATTTGTATAAATTGTCCGCGCGCCGAGAAATAAATATATTATTATTGTCATTCATTCAACTGTCAAGACTTGTTATTTATTTACCCGCTGTCCACTTATCGTTTTATATCCGCATTCCTGAGTCTATATTCATTGAATACAAATCAAGATCATCACGCGTATCAAGATAAGCAATCGCTATATCGATGACTCTGAACGAGAAGTAACGCAGAATCGACTAAAACGAAGATAGCGATGTCGATATCAAAATCATCAGCACGTCCTAATAGGAACACACGCTACATTGATAACGACCATCGTTACACTTCTTTCCGATTTTTGATTACACAAAAAAAAACCACGTTGCACGCTCTCATCAACCTGACAAACAGTGACACTCAACTACAACTGGAAACATCTTGCAAAATTCAACTCCTCACACATTATCACTCCAGAAAGACCAAAAATATTCATCCCACAATATACCGCACACAATCATAAGAATACAAATTAAAACAAATTCAAAACAAAAAAAAAAAATACACAGAAACTCAAATATAATACAAAATTAAAACAACAAGAAGAGACCCACACTCACGAGCTCACATAAATCCTTAAATCCTCACATAAGCAAATAAATCCTCACATAAACACATGTTATTGTATGTTTTGTATTACGTAAGAGTAAAACTTTGAAGTAGATTTCGTCTTGATCGAATAAATTGATCCAAAACGATCTTACAGGGCACAGTATTAATGAAAAGCAAGAAGGACGTCCAAATTAAAACAGGTTATATTAAATGGGAATTCAATTTAAAAGGATCTGGGTTGGTTCTTTTTCACTCTTCGTGTGCCCACTAAACTAGGCTTTTTCGTGTATCTTATTACTGAGAACGGTTAAACACGGAAAAAACGAGTTGATGGTTTATACCGATTGCTGATTAATTATTAAATATCTCTGTCACAAACTTTCACCAATTTGATACTTTGATTTACATGTATGTACCACGCAAGTCAATGTTTTGGGCACTTTTTCATGTCAGATTAACCTTTCCTTCCCTGTGTTGGGTATCTTCTACACGTTGCTTCTAATAACCACCAATATCTCTATAAATATAATAAATACAAGGTTAAGATTTTAGGTATTCCTCCATAATATATTTACGCATTGATTTAAAAAATAATATTAATAATAATCAGAATTTATCGACTACATCGAGGTGTTTTGTAAAGATCGAAAACAAATTCGCATTTAAACGCTGCGAGTGCCTCGTCTTGACGATAGGTGAATAGTATGCGGGAAGCGCGACACTATATTCGCATCTCACTCTTGCATACTCCACAAAATTTCGAGGAGCTGAATTGTCTCAACGTCGCAAGCATAAGCGTAAGCGCCGGGGTATGCGACTGACGTTCCGCGCCACATTAGTTTCTAGGCTTGCAAATAGGTTAGACGTACGCCCGTTCCGTGAGCGTTGCCAGATGGTTTTTTAATGTTTTCAGCAAATAAATCTCAATTATTATAATTTTTAACTTAAATTATAATTAATTAAGGGGATTATCTATGAATGTTCTTATTTTTCCGATTTAAAATCGCTAATTTTTTATCGCGTACTCACTACCCAACACCGGAGCACGCGTTTCAATTTTAACACCGTAAGAGAAGGGTTAATCAAAATTTTATTTCACAATGTCGAGCATACAATCATCAAAAACACACCATATTTAAGAGTTCACACAAAATTTTACTGCAACTTATCCATCCTGCAAGCTTAAGCACTCAAACTCCAGTTGCAATAACAACGACGCTCCGATCCACAGCCTGATTTTTTCGAACCATATTGTCTTTATTAAATTCGATATCTCATAGAGACCTGAAAGGCATATTGCCTTTGATCAAAGGTGTTCTTACTCTAGGCATGGTGAGTATTTGATTAGTTTTCATGTGTGTCACTTGTTTTTGTTTCATTACGATAAAAGGTTTTTTCTTTCCTGATCATGTGGTGTGGAATGTTTGCATCTAAGTGAAAGAGATATGAAGGGTGTGAGCAGTTTTAGGAAGCACCTAAAGCAAACCCTTTTAGGTAAGTCTTATCGAAATGTATGATCGTATACAAGTATGAATACTTCACACACACACAGAGAGACACACTACACCTGAAGCCGAATGTGCTACTTTTGTATCGCATCAAAAGGTTTCTTTGTCGTTCGTCTTCCCTTAATGTATTTTCTGTGGTTTCCTTACCAAATATATTTTTCTGAACATATATGATTGAGATAATATACTATGACCGCAGCCACTACTTTCCTATTCTTCCACTTAAATTATATATGGGTTTCAATCCCAAGTTATAGTGCCTTTGAGGAGAGTCTTCTCTCTAAACGGCACTGCATAAATTGTGTTATTATTTTAACGTTGACTACCATTTATATTCACAGTGTCGTACTTAATTTTCGTTGTATATAATACAACCTGGCTGGTATGTTACCATGTAGCAATCTTTTCCAATCATCAATTCATTTTTCATATGACACTCTCCAAAGTATCCGATTTGATGTATATGGTAGACATATTGTAGAGCATGACTGGGAGACGATATTATATTTAGCCCCAACAATCGAACCTTTTGGTTTAGAACAACTTGCGTAGGAACGTAACTCGCTGTTCCTCTTAGCACGTATTAGCAACACTACCGCACGTGAAGAGACAACAAAACTCGTACACGTACTCAGTGCGTACAATTTTTGTTATCTGACGAACTTTTTTACGAGATTTCAGATATAAGTCAAGCATCTTACCAACTGTGAATCGTAGGTCATCAAAGATAAAAAAAAAATCTGAACCATGTCTAAATCATGACCAATTATTCCTTATCATGTGATTCATATTCGCATCAGTCACCCACTCACATGTATATAGTATGCCCATATAAACTTTCAATTATTTATATTGCATGATTTTTTATTTTAGTTTATTTCAAACGGTTTTTTTTTCTTGAAATATAATACTTTGTATTTTCAAACACGATGCGTCCAAGAGTTTTTTTTTTTTAAATAAAAAAAACAAATCCATCCAATAGGGCGTGATATTATGATACAGTTATTTGTCGTTGCTGGTCCTGCGGTGTGGAATGATCTACTTCTTAATATTAGAGATATGGGCAGCAATTGCAACTTTATAGACACTCAAAGACAAATCTATTTGGTAAACTTTATAAAATTTAATTATTAAATAAAAACACTTAAAGCAGAATGTATTTTTATCAAATATAGAAAGATCTCAAAAGTTTTTTGGTATTATAGTTCGTCTTCCCTTGACAAATCTTCTTCTTATTAAATGTTTTTCTAAACGTTTGAAAATGCGGGTAATTATTTAATATTGCCGCAATCGCCAACTTTCTATTCTTAAAAGTCAACTTTTTTTCGTATATGTTTAAGTTATGAATTACAGTGGGTTTGAACCTTTAACCTACCCTCGAAAGTTTTAACCTACCCTTGAAAGTCTGCTCTGTAAAAGCAGCTATGAAAATTTGCCTTTTATTATTATTATTATTATATTACATTGAAAGTATTGAACTCTCATTTCACCATTCATCGAATAAATTGTGTCCTTCCACAGGGATTTTGAATATTGGTACCAGCGCCAGTATTAGGAAAATGTCAAAAAAACAAGTTGAAATAATATAAATATGATAACAAAGTTTTCCAGTCCTTTGGGACAAAGAAATAAACATATGTTTATAAATAACTTTTCCTTTTGAGCCCTTTTTTGATCGAATACGTAAAAAACTTAGTCCATTACAAATAAAACGTCAATATTAAAGGCAATTTGAATTTATTCCAGTTTTACCTTTCAGAAACTCCATGTTAAATTATAAAAAAAAATAATTACTTTGTTATTTTACGAATTATTATATATTGATCTCCACGACACGTACTTTTATAGTTTACCTCGAAGCTCTCTTCAAGTAAGATGATCTAGTTTGCTACAAGAGTAATGTTTACATCAAACTGATGTCGTGTTGTTTAACAATTTATTACTATATTTAACGTAAAACAAAATAAATGAATAGGGGAGGCATTTGGAGAAGAATTTGACATATTAATGGATTATCCCCGATTGCCTCACGCTTACTTGAGAAAATAAAACCTTCATATTACACCAACTATATTGCATGGAGTGGAATCATGGACCCTCAAAGTTGGTAGTATGAACCGACTGGAAGC
The DNA here is from genome assembly GCA_949825065.1 of Odontocerum albicorne. Taxonomy (NCBI): domain Eukaryota; kingdom Metazoa; phylum Arthropoda; class Insecta; order Trichoptera; family Odontoceridae; genus Odontocerum; species Odontocerum albicorne. The sequence goes on along the minus strand of OX463846.1, from coordinate 2,663,168 downwards.
ATTCGAAATGTGGATGCACCGGAGAATGCTGCGGATACTCTGGACGGATATGGTCAGCAACACAAGGGTTCTTCAAAGAGCCAAAGTTGATAGAGAGTTGCTGACTAATATTACTATCCGGAAGGTGTCCTACTTGGGGCATATACTTAGAGGAGCAAAGTACAAATTACTGCACCTGATCATCCAAGGCAAAATAGAAGGCCGAAGAGGTGTTGGCAGGAGGCAAATCTCCTGGCTCCACAATATACGTGATTGGATGCCATGGCATAAGGGGCTTTGGAGATCTTTTTCTGACTGCCGGCCGGGGAAAAAAGATGTTTACTCTCGGGTGACATTCAATGTTGGAGGACCTGACATGACACTGGCAAGAAGAAAATAGAATAGATGAAAATATTTTTAACTTCAAAGATACAAGAAAGATAAACTACATGAAAGTGATATAAATGAAATGAAATGTGATTGTTAAAGTGCATGTATTGGAATGACACAGAGCAACAGACTAGGCAACAGATTATAAGAACATACATTTTGTCTATCTAATGACAATTTATCATAATTCGCAAGCCATAGTGTAGAGATAAATCATAATTAAAAAAATCCATTTATATACAAAAATAAATTTAGAAATATTAAGGATGCATAAAACCATAAGATAAAATAAAAAACAAATGATTCAACGAAGGATGCAAAAGATTCACCCCTCTCTTAAAATATTCATTGGGGTATTTAGACCAAACGGACTTTCGATGAAATATGACAATTATTTGACCTGAGAAAATCTTGAGACATGATGTAGAAATAAATACCTGTCGCAAGGATTTATGTAAATGGTGGAATGAAAATTCAATTTATTATTTAATATAATACAGTAAATAGCAAATATTCATATTACAATTACGTAAATTGTATTTATATTTACGTAAATGCGGTTGTTGAGATTATAATGAGGTGGGATTTATGTGCGTCATACATTGAGATTTAAGTGGAGTTTCTGAATTCAAAGATTTAGGCGTAACCTTTGATGTCGGACTCACGTTCGTTAACCATCTATCACGTTTGATATCGAACTGTTAAAAACCATTCGGTTTTATAATGAGAATATCAAGAGAATTTAACAGCACCGATATCCTCCGAAACTTATATAATTATCTAATTAGAACCAAATTAGAATATGCATCTACAGTTTGGGCTCCTCATCAGCTCAAATATAAAAACAATATAGAACAAATATAAAAACAATCCTCAGATATCTATGGTACAGAATAAAGGGCGATTACCCAAAATATGCTCACCATGCCGAACTTCTCACGGTGTGTAACTATAGAAGCCTCGAAACAAGAAGGCATGAATCCATTGCGATATTCCTAATAAAGGTTTTTCAAGGATGCTTTAACTGCCCCGCGATTCTAGAAGCACTAAGTTTATATGTACCTAATAAATATAGCCGTGCAAGGAATCACCCTCTGTTCCACATACCAACTTACAGGACGAATATCATGGCTAAACACTCAGTCACGCGTGGTATAGAGATATTGAACCAACTGAATGACACTGTTGATATAGTATATTCTCGGTACCGTCTAGCAGTATGAGAAGAATCCTGGCTGATATTATTCCTAACGAATAAGCTAACGCTAGAAGCAGACCCTCTTTGTGTAACAGGAGAAATCCGTGTAAAAAAAGTGCGTATAAGAATGTAAACACAATATGTGAATGTTGAATATGAAATTTGTATTTAAGGCTACTTCATCACAGGCCTTGCCCAATACTGAAGTGGTACTGTTTATCTACAAAATAGCTTTTTGCATTTGTATGTAGTAAGAACCTACTCTGCATCTTTCTATGAAAATAATGTTTATGTTGTTTTATAGATACTTTAAGAAACTGGAGTTGGTTATTTTAAACGGAAAATATTGTTATGGCTGTTGTGGCATTCAACAGTTGATAGTCCTTGCTCGCCTTCTATCAACTGGACCCGTCATCACCATAAATTTGACACAAAGAAATAAAAACACCGCACCTATAAACACACATATTTCAATTTGTTTGCTACGGTGGCTTATAACGACAAAAGCAATGTTTTGCTACGGTGGCTTATAACGACAAAAGCAATGTTTTGCTACGGTGGCTTATAACGACAAAAGCAATGTTTTGCTACGGTGGCTTATAACGACAAAAGCAATGTTTTGCTACGGTGGCTTATAACGACAAAAGCAATGTTTTGCTACGGTGGCTTATAACGACAAAAGCAATGTTTTTTTTTTCTGTTGTTTAAAAATAATGATGAGCAAAATCGTTGATTAAAAATAATGAATTAAAATGTATCTTTTAAAATTTATAATAATAAATCGTGGAACAATTAAATTCGATAACCTCCGTGGCCTAATTGGTAAGACGCTTGTCTTCCGATTCATAGTTGTGGGTTCGATTCCCGCTGGAATCCAAAATAAATAAAAATACATTTTTAGTCTGGTTTTCCTTTATGGCGTTTTCTGGATGATTAGAAGAAATTACACTCAAGGTTGTATTGTATACATGATTCGCTCGGGCGCTGCTAGAGCTGCTAGACGTGATTTGCTTAATAGTAGTGGTTTCAAGTCCCGGCTCAGAGCGTCCTTAAGGAGAATGTTCTCTAAATGGCGCAGTATAAAATTAAACGGATTTGACTTTCTATCTAAGTCTTTAGGAACAACAGAAAAATAAAGTATACCATTGAAAACAGTTATCGCAAAAAAATTAAACCAATTTATTTTAATTTATCTTTAAAAATATGTAATAAAAGTGTTGCATACAACACTGTAAAATAATATCTAAAACATCGAATTGTCAGGGCCATAGATAACGACGATCATCACAGAACACTTGTCGTTAAACTTTAGCACTCTTGTCAATAATCTTTGGTGGATTGATTGTAGTTGAACGTTGGTAAAAAAACTTATCGTTCAACGTTAGTAGAGCGCTCATCATAGGAGCATGACAGACTGCTGATTGTTGAAAATTCGTCGAATATTTATCATTGAACGTTTAAGATTGATTATCGTTAAACGTTTGTTGAATGTTTGGTAGCATGGTCTTCATGAGGCATCCACTCTGATGACTATCAAATATTCTGACAATATAATACTTAATAAAAATAATCTTGTTTATTTTATTTTTATTCTTTTTGTATTTAGAAGACAATTTTTTAAGTTAATTAATTCTTGTATTAATCAATAATCAACATTTGACAATAAAAATAATAAATTCGTATAATACAGTTCAATCCCACCACCAGTCACGCTGTTATGGGGGACAAAATAAGTCACATTTGGCGCGATCTACACTAGAAGATCGAAATCTTCTTTTTTTTATGAGTGCGACGTCACGTAGTGACGAAGTAGAAACTGCTCAAATAAACTCGTTCTCCGGTGGCGACACATCTGAGTGTAAAAAGAATAGTAATGACGATGGACCTAATTTAAGGTCCGACATCACGGGAGAAGGAAAATGAATCGTAGCGCTGATTTTTTTTCTTATAAAATGGTTTCAGGTCTGAATTTCAAACAGCAGATTGCCATTACTTTCACAGAAATTTTCAAAGAGTCTTTCAAATTGAGCAGTTTTTTTATTTATTTTTTTTAATTCTTGAATAAAACAAACAATTTGCTTTGATTTAAAAAAAAATAATTGCGGTTCTAACTCACCAATAAAGCGAATAATTTCGTCCTTCAGCTCAGGAATTGATCGGGGGTCATTCTTATAGACGTGGCTTTTCACGTAACCCCAGAGAAAATAGTCCAACGGTGTCAGATCACATGATCTTGGTGGCCAATTAACATCACCGTTTCCGGAGATTACAATACATAAAATAATTCAACAATTTGAACGCGTTGTATTTTATACGACTCCATTTTTATAAATGTCATACATTACACTTCTCCAATGTCGTAAGACCCAGGCAAGTTCGCGATGCCATCTTTAGGAGCGTATGTTCCTTAAAGGAGAGATGATGAAGATGATTAGTTGATAAATAAAATACTCGTCGAAATCGGAATGTGTAAAGAGGAATTTTATTGACAGACGTCGGTATTTATAATATTATTGAATGTGTGCGGGAATGCGCGCACGATATATCGCTGTCTCGTCTCTGCGTTTACAATACGATTCTTGTCGCATGTAGGTATTCATTCTGTTTTGGGAAACGGCGCGAAAGATGTGTTGCTTTCTCGTTTTATCATGGAATGCGCTCTCGGTTGATAGCAAGTTGAATGACCGATGCATGGACTTTGTTCATTGCTTGTCTCGGATTGTGAAGCTGTGCAAAGGTCGTCTCGTGGGTTCAGTGACCGCGCATACGATCGCCACAGTGTTTTATCCAAGAATTAAAAAAAAAACCGCTCAATTTGAAAGACCCTTAACAACAAAACTATCCTTTGACGCCACTAGATTGGAGTAACCAATCTGTCAGAAGATGAACCGATGTAAGGCCAAGTAGAGTTCCCTTTGGTAATTACTGACTCTATTTTCATCGCAATACCACAGAATATGCTCAGCAGATTGATCCAGATGACCACAAAAACTGCAACAGGACGAAGAAACAAGATTTAAACTAAGGAGTTTGCCTATAAAACTCCCATGGCCAGAAATAAATTGGGTAGTCCAATAGTTTGAGTGTACCCACGGGGAGTCGAAGCGCGCCTTGATGCAATGAAAAAAATTAATATCTGTCTTCCTACGGCGGAAGACGACCAACGATGTTGTCGAGTTGACTACCAAGCCTCTAGGCAGGTTTTAAATATCGCGTGAAGGATCATCCCCGACAAGGGGTGAAGGCGGATGCCACCTTTACTTGCGGACTAACCACTACCGAGAAGGATAATCGCGGCGCATTGTTGGCCTCCAGATTCAACGGAGTGAGCTCCTCACATGGGATAACATACCCAGGCCACGGTCGATTGTCACTCCGAGATTAGTTATCTCCTGCACGACACCAACTTTTATTCGTGTCGTGCGGGAGACAGATTTGTCCTGAAAAAAAAATCCCACTGGTTTAATACGGAGCAAAGTTTTACCTTTTTTTGGGCCCCCATTTACTAATCCAGACCCGTATAGCTTCCCTTTTACAGAACAATAATTGATGATTTAAAAACTTTTTGAACAAAATTGAAGTGTATGTCATGAATCGTTCATTTCTCAGTAAAAATAAATTATCGGATCACCCCTTTCAAATAAAAACGATGATTCTGAATATTTTTCGTCAAACTATATCATGGAATACTATTGAGCGCCTTCCCTCTCTTTGTAAAAGCTGAGCATATCTTTCATCGTTACCAATGAACGTCTAAAAGCTAAATAGTTTTCCAATTTTTGGCCTCTTATTCAATGCCGTATCCTTAGAATTATCCAATATCTAGGAATCGATAAAAAAATCATCTTCATCCTGTCATTGTCAATAGGTTTTTGACACTATCCTGAATAGAGACTTCTAATTTATTTGTATATTTATACAGATGGGTCCAAAATGGAGGAATCTGATTCTTGTAGAACTGCAGTATGTGTCCCGGAAACAGACACAAAAGCACTTAATCAACTTCTCCCCCACTCTTCGTGTGGTAATAAAAGAAAATCTTAGAATTTGCGAGTACTTATTTTTTTTTTAAATTGTTATCTTGTCTGAATTCTTAAGTACTCTTCATTTGTTCTACCGATTGTCTTCTAACTGATTTTTCGCAGCCCATAAACTGGTCTTTAAAATAAAATTAAACATGATTGGATTGTGATATCTTCTTCTTCTTCAGTTCCAATTCTGGGAATTGGTTAACAGCAAAGCTCTGCATCTCCTCTTCCACTCCGCTTTGTCTTCAGCGATCCTCTGGAGCTCTGTATAGTAGGTGCAGTCCATATTGTGGCATATTTGCTCTAGATACTCCCGGCGAGGACGCTCTCTGCCAATCGATCCCTCAATCATTCCCTCCAGTATATTGTGCAGGAAATTTTCATGTCGCAGCATATGACCCATTCATTCTGCAAGCCTTTTCGATATGGTGTTTGACAGGTGCCTGGTTTCTTCGATCCTGGTGAGACCCTCGTCATTTGTTATGTGGTCTCTACAGATAATATAATATGGGATATAACTGGTGTAAATAAGAGCTCTAGATATAAATCAATCCAACAATATATACCTTTGAAACCATAGTTTAGTAAAATAAGAATGAACAAGATGTGTCGTTTGAGGACGGACCACTGCGTGGTGGCTAGTCACCTTTACATAATGGGTATTGGGGAGAATCCTGGCTACGAGTATAGTCTGGATGATAAAACTATAGACCATGTATTTTTCAGTTGTCCTTTGCGAGGCAGGTTTGATTTACTTAAAGTCATATCTTTACCGCGTTCAATGAATGTTGCGTTTTTTCTTTTGAAGTTTGAATAGGTTAAATTTTTAATTGTTTAGAATTGTCATTTATTAAACTAAGTTTTATAATTTTGACACATATGACAGCATAATGACTTTAAATTGGGAGCATCCTTGTTTGTGTGGATTGTTTATTACAAAAAATCCTCTTTTAAATTCTAATATTGGTTGAATTTTTACGCATATTTAAAAAAATATGAAATAAAATTTTTAACATATCTTTGCACGTGTTAAGTGACCATCGATAAGTGTTGTTCTTGGACGATCGACATAATGTCATTGGGTCACATACCATCACGCCGTTTCCCTGTTGGGATAAGCAGAAAGGACAGAGAAACTTTCCTACCATCTTATAAGATTCTTCGAACATCTGAGAAAATTCCTAAATAACAGAATATTTTATTGTTCACTCAATAATCGCATATACACTACAATAAGATATGAAGTTTTTTGTAGACCATTTACGAAAACTTGTGTTATCCCCGAAAGTAGAATTTTCGAAAAAGTGTACAATTTTTTGAGTTTCAAAAGTCTAAAAAATTTAGCCTCATCATATTTTCCGTAGAATTGCCTGAAAACTTGGATGAAAACTGAAATATATTTTTCATGTTCAATTTCTTGCCAATAAAGTTCTCACCAAACTTACACATTCCTCAATAAAAGTCTTATCAATTATTCAAAGGAAAATTTAGAAAGTGACACACTTTACAAAATGTTTTCTCGAGTTTTTTAAGAAAACTTGGCACAATTTCAATTACTTTTTGATGAAGTGAACAAAAATATAAACTGCGAGTGGTGTGGCATTTGAATTATGAGATTTTCAACTATATATAAACTTTTTAGATGAAATATACCTTAAATTGTCAGTTTTTTTAACTGCTGATATTTTTTTATGTAACATCTGTAACATGGATGACAAGTGCACAAATCCAAGAGTTCTTAAAGAGGCTTAGACAACCAGCATAGAAAAAAAAGAAAAAAAGGGTTTTTTTTCTCTCGCTCATTGGGCTTTCTTTTTCCTTGGATGGTATGTTGTTTTACCTTTCCTTTCGTGATGTGTATTCAGTACACATCAATACATATGTAAAAATGAGTGATTTAAAATCGTAAAAATAAGAATATTCATAGCCAATCGCTTAAATTAATTAAATTTGAAGTCAAAAGTGATATTACATGAAATTTAATTGCTGAAAATATGAAAAAAACATCGGACGACGTTCATAAAACGGGCGAAGCGACTACCTCGAACGAAAGCCGGCTGGCTACTAAACGAGAGAAGCGACCAAATTGAGATTCTATGTTTTGCGTTCCCATATACCGAAGCAGAGTGAGAGTGAGACGTGAATAGCGTCACTTCCTCACCCATACGGATTTTTAGAATGAATTTACCTTCTGTCACACACTGGCACACGTTTGATTGTATTGGTGAATTTATTCCCAATTTTCACGAAATATCTCTGATGTGGCCGATAAGTGCTAATTATTATTAATATTATTTTTTTCATTCAATGCGTAACAGTACTACGGAGGAATACTGAACCCAGTATTTATTGTATTTATAGACATTAAAGTTTTTAGAAGCAATGTGTACTAGTTACACATCAAAGGACAGGAAGGGTTAATAATTAATATTGTGTCCTTTATTATTTATTTGTTGATAAATGGTCCAATGTTCCTTATAACAACAATAATATTAAAATAGCACCATATAGCACTTCATAAAAAATTAAAACAATTAGAAACCAAAATAAATGCAACGAAACTAACGTACACAAGCGAATAAAACAATATACGAGTCACTATAAAAAAACGGGTCGCCAAAGGCGTCCGCACTGCACTAAACCGGACGTCACTCTCGACATAAGTGTAAAGTGGAATACAGGTGCATACAAACAATATAAACATGTGCATACCACTAACACAACCAAAAGTAAAAAATTGTCCCCGCAAAACTCAATGTCTCAGGATACAAATATTAGGTCCTTACATATGAAATTGGCGTTTTGCCGTACTGGCAACTTTGATCTCAAATATCTTCTCTTTGGTTAGGAATTCCAAATTAAAATTTATACAGCTATTTACTCAAGTATTTGTGTTTCGAAAATTATAATTCATTTGTTTTTTCCTCAATTGTTTTTTTTCTTTGCGTCACTCAGTTTACAAAATGGAAAACTTGAAATATCGCATTATTTACGAGTACGAGTTCCACCGTGGCACCAGTGCTGCAGAAACGGCTCGAAGGATTAATGATGTGTATGGCGACGGTGCCGCAAAAGAAAACACAGTGCGTTTTTGTTTCCAACGTTTTCGTTCTGGAAATTTCGACCTGCAGAACAAGCCCTGTGGACGGCCGGAGACCAAAGTTGATAATGAAGAATTGAAGGCTATTGTGGAAGCGGATCCATCGCAAACCACGTCCGAGTTAGCTGCAGGCTGCGGTGTTAGTGATAAAACTGTTTTAATCCACTTGAAGCAAATTGGGAAGGTGAAAAAGCTTGAAATGTGGGTACCTCACGAATTGAGTGAAGCAAATCAACAAACGCGCGTTGACTGCTGCGTTGCATTACTCAACCGGCACAATAATGAAGGGATTTTGAATCGAATCATTACCTGTGATGAAAAGTGGATCCTGTATGATAATCGGAAGCGCTCATCGCAATGGCTGAACCCTGCCGAACCAGCCAAACCATGCCCCAAGCGAAAATTGACTCCAAAAAAGTTACTTGTGAGCGTTTGGTGGACTAGTGCTGGTGTCGTTCACTACAGCTTTCTTAAATCTGGCCAGACGATTACGGCAGATGTCTATTGTCAGCAACTGCAAACCATGATGGAAAAGCTAGCTGCTAAACAACCGAGGCTGGTTAATCGCTCTAGGCCACTGCTGCTTCATGATAACGCTAGACCACACACTGCACAACAGGCGGCTACCAAATTAGAAGAGCTTCAATTGGAATGTCTAAGACATCCACCGTACTCTCCGGACCTTGTCCCAACAGATTACTATTTTTTTCGAAATTTGGATAACTTCTTGCAAGGGAAAAAATTCAACTCCGATGGGGCAGTCCAAACCGACTTCAAAGATTTTATTGATTCCCGTCCGAATGGTTTTTTTAGTAAAGGGATCGATGAACTACCTATGAGATGGCAAAAGTGCATAGATAGCAATGGTACATACTTTGATTAAATAAATATATTATATTAAAAAAAAATCAACTTTATGTTCCTCCCAAACAAAACGCCAATTTCATATGTAAGGACCTAATATATAACATTTAAATCAAGTGGAAAAAAACAGGGACACGAAAGATCAATTAAAAAGCCAGTTAAAGACACCATTAAAAACCCCTTCAATAGGAATATCGCAACAGATTGTTGCCTTTTTGTTTCGAGGCTTCTGTAATTGCACGCCGTGAGAATTTCGACATAATGCCCATTTTTTGAGTAATCACCATTTGTTCTTTATCATAGATATACGAGGTTTTTTTTGTACGCTAGTCTTATATTTGAGCGGATGAGGAGCTCAAACTTCTGATGCATATCTTTAACATTATTTTTTTTTTTCTTTACAGCATCATGCCAAAGCAGCGACAATACTCCACCAGTTGTACACTTGGATAGAAATTGGAGGATACCTTCCAACGAAGAAGTCGGCACAGTGGTAACCCGAGTCCGGGCTGAAGACACGGAAGGAGATCCACTGGTCTTCGGTCTAGAACCTCTACACCATGGACCTGACATCACAGAGCATCCACCACTACCTTTTACCATCAACAATAGTACTGGAGTAGTCTACCTCAATGAAAGTCTCAAAGATAAGGTTAGTTAGTAAACATTACCTGAGTAGTTAATCCAGCCCCTTTGATATGTATTTAACTTTCATTCACTTTTTGATTTTGCTAGTTATTTTTAAAAAACCATCATCAATATAGCATATATTAAAAGTCTCTCCAAAAAGATTTGAGACTGCAGCATAATCAATATGCAATCGATGCAAGCTAATTTGGTAGAATTCGAATAATCACAATTAGTTCTGTAATTCGCGTACAGCAATATGTCCTACTCGTCTACATTTTATATCGCACCTTCAGTTATTTAGAATTAAACCTATTCCAATGACTCAGGAAGTTCTGTCGCACCATTTTGCATTTTGAAGAACATGATCAAATGTTAACACTTGCCTTATTGTGCTAAAAAAATTCCCCCAACCACGGTGCTGGACGCTAAGCGTCCAGTGAAAAATTTATATTTTAAATTTAAATTATGCAAAATCTGCTAGGTTATTTTGTGTTATTAGCTATAAAAATCATTTTATTATGTGTTAAAACGTCGAATGATCAAATAAAATATAAGTCCTGGCCACTCGCTGTCCATCACAGGGTGGCAAGTGTTAAGTTGACTCAGGAAACTGGAGCAGGTTGATGATTTCTGTTATTTGGGCAGTAAGAGAATGTTCATGTTTGATGGACGAGATGCAAGGGAGATTGAAAGAAGGGTAGTGACAGACAACAAGATAAACAGAGCATTAAATATTATGTACTTCAACCACATAATATCAACAGTAGCTAAAATGACAATGCATAATAGTGTGTCGGTGTCCACCTTGATATAAAGAAGTTACATTTGGACTTGGCTGAAGAACGATAAGAGTATGAATGCATGGATAAAATGGATGTTTAACCCTTCCTTCCCTGTGATGTGTAACTAGTACACATTGCTTCTAAAAACTTTAATATCTCCGTAAATATTATAAATACTGGGTTCAGATTTTAGGTATTCCTCCGTAATACATTTACGCATTGAATGAAAAAATAATATTAATAATAATTAACACTTATCGACCACATCAGATATATTTTGTGAAAATCGGGAATAAATTCACCAATACAATCAAACGTGTGCCAGTGTGTGACGTAGGTATATTCACTCTAAAAAAAAACCGCTATGGGTGAGGAAGCGACGCTATTCACGTCTCACTATCACTACTTCGGTATATGGGAACGCAAGAAATAGAATATCAGTTCCCAATTGTAGTTCTTCCTTCGAGGTATTACAGTCCGAGATCGAGTCTCGTCTCAGCTCTCAGTAGCTCTAGGGCGTGCATACATTTGAGGTGGTCTCTTTGCCCGTTTTGTAAACGTCGGCCGATGTTTTTTTCATGTTTTCAGCATTTAAATTTCAATTATTATCACTTTTGACTTCAAATTTAATTAATTTAAGTGATTGGCTATGAATATTCTTATTTTTCCGATTTTAAAGCGCACATTTTTACATGTGTATATGTGTATTGAATACACAGCACCGGAACGCGTGGATTTTTTTAGCACAGGAAGGGAAAAGTTAAGTAAGATAACGAAAGGAGCTTATGATAAAGATGATTTGGATATGTTGAGATAAAGAATGTATACAAATCAAAAGTGCAAGGTGTGCGTGGGAGAAGAAGATCGAGGAAAATGTGGCTAGAATGTGAAGAATGCGAAGGTTATGCGATTGGAAAGAAAAGTTTGGAAATCTGTTCTCTCTACCTGTCCTGCAAGGGACAAGGCATAATAATATCGTCGTTGTTCGCGAAAAGCATTTATCATAAGTCCAAATATTGAGTTTTGAGATAAATGCAATTTAAGTTTCGGAAGGCGATGTATACTCATGTTTTTAATAAAATAAAATACAAACAGACGTTATTTAAATACCGTTTATTTATTTATAAGAATTACTACAAAAAAATGAGGAACTGAAAAACATATTACTAAAAATTAAAAATACGGACACCTGTTTTGGACTAAATCCATTCTTGGTGAAAAATTTTATAACAGCGAAACCGTATAACTTTTGGACATAAATATTTTTTCCATGTGTAGATATTTTTATTTTGAGTAAAATGGCATCAAAAAGTCATTTTAAGCAAAAAAATTACTTAAATGCTTTTCGCAGAACAACGACGATATTGTACGAGTATGTATGATCAAATCTGGGAGATATCACTCGATGATCAAACAGTTTCCTTAAATTAAGGATCAGTAATAACAAATTATAGTTGACGTCCTTATTTCCAAAACTGAGCTTAAGTGAATGTGACACCAAAACTTGTTAAGTACCCTCTCGAAAGTTTTCGAGTGTACGCGTAATAAGGAGTCCAAATACTGAAGCTGTATTCAAGAATTCTCCTAACCAGAGTACAACAGAGAAACTTGGTGTTATAAATTCTCTTGAATTCCTTCGAGTATATCATTATGGAGCTCAAAACCCTTTAAGAATTAGCGGTAATCTTTTTGATATGGGTCAAAAAAGACATGTTATAGTCGTAAAAAATACTTCAAGATTTATTTATTTATTATATTTAACACTTTTATTGCAAATACAATCTGGCCGGCTTATTGTCAGGCGACAGTCTCTTCTAACCAACCAGACAAAAGTAAATTAAGCATGTTACGTGGTCGCATAAATCATTCAAATGACTATCCATCCCCACGAAATCCATAAACACATACGTGAGCATATGCCCACGAACCCCACAAAGACGGACAATTACCCGAACATTATTTTTCATATAAAGTGAGATATCATCAATCAAAAGCAAAGGAAGGGATGGTGGAGAGGAAAGGAAAAGGAAAATCAGGAATGAAACACGTTATTTTACTGACTAGAGACGAAGAGTTTTTCAGTCGCTTCTTGAATTGAAGCATGCCAAGGACGGAGTGAGTCTTATATTGGTTTGTAACTGATTCCAGAGTCTTAAAATTAAGATTATTTATGTCTCAAACATTTCTCAATCGGAATATATGGAAGTTTATTGGATGCTTATTTAAATACAACGTTATTTTCTAACATTTTTAGCAATTATTAATTATTCTTAAGAATTATAAATTACATGAATTATTTTCTAGTTATTTTGCTACCAAATGTGGTTTAATATTAAAAAAAAACGATCAATCGAGTAAACTACGAGTGGTACAAAAAGTTACGATATTTTAAACGAATATTGCGGTAAAACAATTTATAGAGGAACAATTGATATGTTACAATATATATTGCGGTTTTTATATGGAATTTAACATATTTGGGACTGAATGAAGTCAACTTTACGTGTACATACTGGAAAACGATTATTCGAGGAATGATCGATTGAGGTCTCACTGTATTTCTCTTTGAGCTTTTTATGCTATTGAGTTTGAATTACGAGTATGTTAGCTTTATAAAATCAACAGCTATCACCTACTATTTTTCAGGATACCTCAATGTCATCGGCAACAATCTAGTATCCCAATCTCTCAAAATACGCAGATATATCGTTAATAAGTAATGTTAATAATACAGACACCAAATACAAAAACTTTTGATGTCACAAAACCTTCTCTCTCTTAATTTTTTTTAAATTTGTTTCATTATGTTATGCCACATTTTCTAGGTTCTCCAAAACTTTTCTTCTCTTGAATGGGATTAATTTATTTCCAGCTAGAATACTAGCAACTTTGAACCCAACAGTATGATTTTAATATTTTTTCTTATGAGGCATGTCTCAATAACTCCTCCATAATTCATATGCAAAGACTGCGAAATCAGTTTTGCAACAATTTAGATATTTTTAATATAAGTATATATAGTACGAGTATTCGCCAGAATATCACAACAATATTTAGAAATAGCTACTAGCTTTGTGCTGTCCTTTATTAATATAAATAACGTAATATAAACAAAACATTAAGGACAATACTTTGCCTCTGGAGTTGAGTAACCCTGCATCAACATGTGAAAGGTTTCAATTCTGCAAAGCAACTCGCATCTAGTTCTACAAGTGAGCCCATGTGTTTTCCGTATCTCAAGATCTATAGTATCTATAAAATTCTCGAAAAATCCAATTCTTCTTGTTCTATGTAAGCGTTGTTCCACTAAAAACAAATCTAAGGTCTTTACCACTATAAAACATGTCTTCGACAATTACGTAAGTCCACTTGATAAAATTTGGTAATATTTTGTGATGTACATATTGAACTTAAATATACATATTAATATTAAACAATTTTAAACAATGACTTTGTAATTTATTATTACTACTGCTTTTTGTATCTTCATGTTAGTTTAAGACAAAGTTTTGTATTTTTGTCAATAATTTTATGGTACTTGTTTAACTTCTCATATGTTTATTTTTATATAAAAGACACTTGTGTCGTAAATTAAATAAATAAATAAATTCTTCGCTTTTAGAAAGTTTAATTTAAATTTTAGAAAACTAAATTATTTTCATAATAAAAAAAAAATCCCAAACCGTCTCACAGTACTTTCCTGTATCTTATTCAGCACATCAGCTTTAAGCTCACCTTTATCCCTAAATTTTTAATTTCACATTTTGTCAAAAATGATGTCAAAAATATAATAGCATATTTACGAGTATATTATCTAAAAATTGCTCATTTCTCTACCCTATTTGCTATCTCATCGTATATTCTTAAGAAATCTTACTGTGCACTCACTATAATAATATCACGAAGTCAGTTGTTATATGATATAATAAAATTGTGATTTCTATTTCTTTTCGCTGAGTAATATTCCCTTGAAGTGAGATTGACTCGGGAGGAGTTTCAATTTGTTTTACAATCGCTGCCTTTAGACATTTCCGCATGAAATATGTCAGTCTTTGTTTCTCTCCTTGCTCTCAATCAGTTACTCCCAAAAACAGACTCGCGATTTTTCATTAATTTATTATTTTATATTTGGAAACCTCCGTAGCCTAGCTGGAAAGATGCTTGTCTTTCAACCCCACGGTTTCGGGTTCGATTCACATTGGAACCTAGATTTAAATAAAAAAATAATCCAATTTGGTTTACACCTAATGCCTCTTTAACATATTTCTGTTTTCTTGGAAGAGATTGTTCTGTAAGCAACGAAAGTGTTAGACAATATTTTTAACCAGCCTCTATCAAATTTTAGTCACAAAAACAATACAAAATTTAAATGAAATAAATACTCCGGATTTTAAATAAAAAAAAAAACACCATTTAAGCAATAATCGAAATAACGTAACGTTTTATAAAAACAGAACAGAACTCGTAGTGTTCTCATTTCTGCCACTCTGAGAAGGTTTTTTGTCCTGTTGGTATCGACTCTCACTTCTATCCCATATGTCATGATGGGGCTTTTCTCTTTCTTAATTTTTATAAAAGACGAAAACAACTAGTTTAAAAATTCCAAGTTTGACTTTTTTATGAATTATTTTACATATTTTTTTTTAATTCTAAAAAAATTGTTTTCATAAACTTCGTTAAACTTTCGCTTATATTTTTTTTTTAAAAGTTACCTAATTGAAGATAATTTATTCAAATATTAATGTATTATTGTCAAGTTTAGAGGACTTAGGATATTAATCAACGATGTATTGAACTTCATTTTAGCTTAATCCGGAAATTATGAAACTTAACTTCATAATAACTGAATCCTTTCACGTTAAGTATAAAAGTTAGGTTATGAAACGAATTCAGCGAACACGAGTAAGACCGGTTAACATAACATTCTTCGTTAACCGGTGGGATAGAGCTTTTCTGCTTCCTGAAGGGTAGGGTGTCTAGTCAATGTAAAAAAAACCAAACATAAAAGCTTTTTTTTATTTTCATGTTTGCTGGTGAATTGTCACTTCATAATAATTGAAATTAAATATTTGAAAAAGTTTCAGTCTGTTAACAATACTTACATGCGCAGAGTATTTTTACTTCTTCACTTGTGGTACTATTGATATTTCACGCAATGACAAACTGTGAGTTCCGTTCCTACTCCAGTGGTTCTAAATCAAAAGGTTCGGTTAGTTAGACCAAAGATAATACTATCTTCTGATTACGCTTTGAATTTGTCTAAATCGCTTATTTGGATATATTGGGTCCTTACATGTGAAATTGGCGTTTTGTTTGGGAGGAACATAAAGTTGATTTTTTTTTAATATAATATATTTATTTAATCAAAGTATGTACCATTGCTATCTATGCACTTTTGCCATCTCATAGGTAGTTCATCGATCCCTTTACTAAAAAAACCATTCGGACGGGAATCAATAAAATCTTTGAAGTCGGTTTGGACTGCCCCATCGGAGTTGAATTTTTTCCCTTGCAAGAAGTTATCCAAATTTCGAAAAAAATAGTAATCTGTTGGGGCAAGGTCCGGAAAGTACGGTGGATGTCTTAGACATTCCAATTGAAGCTCTTCTAATTTGGTAGCCGTCTGTTGTGCAGTGTGTGGTCTAGCGTTATCATGAAGCAGCAGTGGCCTAGAGCGATTAACCAGCCTCGGTTGTTTAGCAGCTAGCTTTTCCATCATGGTTTGCAGTTGCTGACAATAGACATCTGCCGTAATCGTCTGGCCAGATTTAAGAAAGCTGTAGTGAACGACACCAGCACTAGTCCACCAAACGCTCACAAGTAACTTTTTTGGCGTCAATTTTCGCTTGGTGCATGGTTTGGCTGGTTCGGCAGGGTTCAGTCATTGCGATGAGCGCTTCCGATTATCATACAGGATCCACTTTTCATCACAGGTAATGATTCGATTCAAAATCCCTTCATTATTGTGCCGGTTGAGTAATGCAACGCAGCAGTCAACGCGCGTTTGTTGATTTGCTTCACTCAATTCGTGAGGTACCCACCTTTCAAGCTTTTTCATCTTCCCAATTTGCTTCAAGTGGATTAAAACAGTTTTATCACTAACACCGCAGCCTGCAGCTAACTCGGACGTGGTTTGCGATGGATCCGCTTCCACAATAGCCTTCAATTCTTCATTATCAACTTTGGTCTCCGGCCGTCCACGGGGCTTGTTCTGCAGGTCGAAATTTCCAGAACGAAAACGTTGGAACCAAAAACGCACTGTGTTTTCTTTTGCGGCACCGTCGCCATACACATCATTAATCCTTCGAGCCGTTTCTGCAGCACTGGTGCCACGGTGGAACTCGTACTCGTAAATAACGCGATATTTCAAGTTTTCCATTTTGTAAACTGAGTGACGCAAAGAAAAAAAACAATTGAGGAAAAAACAAATGAATTATAATTTTCGAAACACAAATACTTGAGTAAATAGCTGTATAAATTTGAATTTGGAATTCCTAACCAAAGAGAAGATATTTGAGATCAAAGTTGCCAGTACGGCAAAACGACAATTTCATATGTAAGGACCTAATATATCCTGACCTAACTTTCGGTTAACATGTGTTTGTTTCTCCATATTTTTTGTTGTTAATACCATTAAATTATGTTGCTGTTAATACCATTAAATATTCTACAGAGCAAATCGCATCATTGGTCTTAATAAAATTTTGTTTATGTAATTAATTCTGATAATATGTTATATTAAGTATGCTCAATAAATAAAAAAACAAACAAATTTACTTAAAATTATTGTATCATAAATTGCCACCTCAAGTATTATTCTCTGTGCACACATTTTTACTTACGTTTATATTGTATTTGGATCACAAAATAATCAGTTATTTCAACAGAAAAATATATAACATATATTATCATCAATAAAATCGCACATTTAAAGTAACTTGTGTTTCTCTCTTTTTATACGATATAGTAATTTTTGTAGTTTATTTTATCACACACTATTTATTCCACTTTTTTGTAACGTTATAACCCTACCGGTGTCAAGGCTTTCACCTCATCATCAGGGGAGCACAAACAAGAATTATTGTTTGTGCTCCCCTGAAGAAGAGGTGAAAACCATGAAACCGGTAGGGTTATACCGTTACAAAAAAGTGGAATAAACAGTGTTTGATAAAATAAACAACAATGTCTTTAAACCTCCACAACGTTAATGCCTTAACTATAAACAATATAGATGCCTTAACTGTAAACAATATAGATGCCTTAACTATAAACAATATGGATGCCTTAACTATAAACAGTATATATGCCTTAACTATTGTATAAACAATATACATGCCTTAACTATAAACAATATAGATGCCTTAACTATAAACAATATAGTAACTTTTGTTGTTTAATTCCAAAAAGGAGTGAAGACCAAAAGTTCTGAAGTCACTGATTTCAAATAATGAGAAGAATTTCCTACACATCTCTTACTATTTGCTCCGCACACTGAAGACTTAGAATTAAACATGTGTTTGCTTTCATAGAGATTTATTCAAATTGTATTTGGTAAAACTCAACGCTGGTTCTATGTACGGCATTTTACGCAAATCATAAATCTTGAAGTAATTTTTTCCAATGTTAAACATTTTCTCTAACTCTTGAAATATGAAGAGTTCTACTGTTTTACCTCTTTTATTTGATGAAAAAAATGTTTTAAGCAGGGCTGTGGAGTCGGATGAAAATTTACCGACTCCGGCTTTATTTTATACTCCGACACCGACTCCGACTCCGACTCCGACTCCAACTCTTGACTCTGACTTCAATTTTTATTTTATTTTATAATTTACTGCGTCTACCTAATGTATTTATATTGACTTATTAATAATGGATACAGGTATAAATTAAAAATTTATTATATTCGTACACAAATGAAACAATTTTATAAAAAAATATATAAACAATACGCATTAAGCAATATCTTCACACTAAAATAATATTAAAAATATATATTAATATTTAAAAAAAGAATTAAATGAAACTTTTAAAATAATTAGAAAAACAACCAGGGCTGTGGAGTCGACAAAAAAAAAACACTACTCCGACTCCGACTCCGATTCCTATATTTACCAACAACACGACTCCGACTCCACAACTCCGACTCCACGACTCCGACTCCACAACTCCGACTCCACAACTCCGACTCAAAAAAGTTCAATTTTATCAGGTTGTTTCCTACCTTTGCATATAGCCATTTTTTTCATGTTATAGGGATAAAAATAAAACAAGATCAAACTTTAATAGTTATTTATTAGAATTTATTCTTAAAAACAACATTGCTTCTATTAAATCTGTATTCGTAGAGGCTCTCAAATCAGAATTGAGAATTTTAAGAACGGAAAATAACCGCTCTACGGATACTTGGGTTGGCGGTAATGCTGTAACGATCAATGCTGAATCTTTTACGATTTCTAGATACCGCTGTATTGCCATTTCAACATTTAACTTATAAGTTCGGTCAATTTTTTCCATTATTTTCAATGCATCATAAAATTCAATTTTAAATTTTGAAATAGAGTCTCCTTCATCTATATTGGGACTGTGATTCAAACGAGGACGTTTTAGTTTATCTTGTTCATTGAGATATTTTTCTAAATCGTCTTCAGATTCAGCGGTGTCGGATGAAGATGATGATACTTGGTGTACGCTGCCTGCTGTCGTCTCTTTTTCTAGTCGAAGGCCTTTCATATGAACGGTTTATTCAAACAGAGCGTTTTTAGCTCTATTTATTTGTTCTTCCGTCAATATGGATCGAACCATGGGGTTAACATAGATCCCAGCCAACAAAATTTTCTTTTGATGTGAGAAAGAAGGAGACAAACACATTTTCGTAGACTTTATGCATTAAATGGATCTCGGTGATTCACCATATCGGCGCGACTTGCGCCTGCAAGTTTAATATTCGTGCACAATACACATTCATTATAATAATTAAAAAAAAATGTATTTTAAATTTTAACGAAAAAGTAGTCGGAGTCGCTCGTTTTTTACGACTCCTACTCCGACTCCGACTCCGGCCCAAACACCGCGACTCCGCGACTCCGACTCCAACTCCGACTCCGACTCCACAGCCCTGAAAACAACACAGGTAGGTATTAAAAAAAATAAGAAAACACTTTAAAATAAAATAAAAAGGTTGCTTCATTTGTTTTCATACGTTAACTAAATCTTATTAATATTGTTTATTATTATTTTGATTCAATATTGAATAGAACACAAGATAAGATTTTTTAAAGTAAATATACTTTATATAAATCTTATTTCCTATTCGTGGTCTAAATGGAATTACATCTCAAAATAAGTCAGGATTTATGGAAGCTCTTAACTTGTGTAGGTGGCAAGTGGTAAGACCGTGACGGTCAGCGCTGAATCTTGAATAATTTCAGGATATTGTTGTATTGCTGTTTTTATATCTAATTTTGTAAAACCTGTAAACTGAACGTAATCCCCTTTTGGGGTTTATTGCGATTATAAAAGTCTGCATAGTATCAGGCATGAAACGATGAGAGGTTAACTGGTTAACACATACCGTAACGTTATTCATTAAAGAAAATGTTAAAATAATTAAACGGAGTCGGAGTCGGTCGATTTTTTCCGACTCCGACTCCTCCTAAAATGTTCCGACTCCACGACTCCGGCTCCGACTCCGACTCCACAGCCCTGGTTTTAAGTCGTAATGACCTAGTTGGTAAGACGCTTTGTTCCCGTTTGATTTAAAAAATGTCTGATATCAGTCTGATTGTCACCAAAGACCTCTGTAACAAATCTATAGTTGGTTGAAAGACATTACCACATCGCAATAAGCCCGCTTAAATGTATCGTATACAACGAAAGATAATATTTTGCACATTTTAAATGAAAAATTAAAAGATATATTGAAAAACATTTTTAACGAAATAAAACACACTGAAGTTTTCTTTATATACTGTAAGAGTACTGACAATAAAAAATAGATAATGACTAAACACTCAGTCACGCGTGGTATAGAGATATTGAACCAACTGAATGACACGGTTGATATATTCTCGGCACCACCTAGCAGTATGAGAAGAATCCTGGCTGATATTATTCCTAACGAATAAGCTAACGTTAGAAGCAGACCCTCTTTGTGTAACAGGAGAAA
Source organism: Odontocerum albicorne (assembly GCA_949825065.1). Taxonomy (NCBI): domain Eukaryota; kingdom Metazoa; phylum Arthropoda; class Insecta; order Trichoptera; family Odontoceridae; genus Odontocerum; species Odontocerum albicorne. The sequence goes on along the minus strand of OX463846.1, from coordinate 2,642,032 downwards.
TCCGTGCAAAGTGGATTAAACAAAAAAAAAATAATAATAACGTCCCTGGCTTTTTCGTGCTGCCGGGGACAAAGATGTCTACTCTCAGGTGATATTCAACGTTGGGGGGATGTGATATGACACTGGGAAGAAGAAGAATAGATAACGTATCTATATATTCTATTAAAAAAATTGGAATACATATATCTTCCTAAATATGATAGATAAACACACAAATGTAAAGTAAAATACGGCATTTAAATATATAATTAAATTCAATCGACACTACAAGACTTATAACTCAAAAAGTAAAAAAAATGGAACGTTATAGAACCAATTAAAAAGAACTGCTAAGATGAAATAGAATAACCACCCTCCCGGTCAATACCTTAGATTAAGAAACTGCTGGAGAAACTACCCTTTTGAACTGAACAATACCTACATTAAAAATATCCACCGTACTAGACGTTAAGCTATCCAGTTATTACGTTTTCAGGATTGATGAATTATGACGTATAAGTTTCGTTAATATATTAATCAATAGAAAATATTCATAGAAATTAGTAAAGAAAAAAAAACATCAAAATTCAAAACAAAAAAAAAATACGTTAGATGATTTAGAATTTTTTTTTTAATAAAGACTGTGTTCTAAATTTAAAAAATCCAATGTATGTGTAGTGGTAAGTAATACACATCGGGCTTAAGAAAGATACTGTCGCTTTGTAGAGCGTCGTCTCCATCGCACAGAATGTTAGCGCATCGTGGTGTCTCTTTCTTAAGGCCGATGTGTTCTACTTACCGATGGGCTATATTTTTTTTCGTTACCTCTTCTCTCTTCATTTTCAAATAAATTGTTTTCAGAAATGTATTTCGATTGCAACATTATTGTCTTGTAAGCCGTCGTTTTAGTTCGGTTTAAAGTATTGGGTGTTAACATAAGTTGTGTCCGTTTTTTTTTTTTCAATTTAAAAACGAACACCAAAAGTAAAACAAAATGGTAAAGATTATACGTCATTAGAAAGAAAATTTTCTGCATTACAAGATATTGTGTTTGCTTTTACGTTATATACATTATTTTATTTGATTACAAGCCTTCAAAATGGAATGTCAAGTAGACAAAAGTGAGCATTTTCGACACCTCCAGTGGACTTCGATGAGGACCGCTTAAACCACATTATTAATAAAGATCCCCTTCAAACCACCGTAGAAATGGCTGAGCAGATGAGTTTTAGTCACACGACTGTATACCGCCATCTTAAATCAATGGGAAAATTCCAGAAGTTCAGCGCTTGGGTTCCACATGTTTTGAAGGAAAACAACAAAAATCTACGTTCGACAATTTTTGCTGGTTTGCTCGCGCGTCATCAAGCTACGCATGGCCACAAGCAAAGTTTCCTTTACCGCATCATTACTGGTGATGAAAAATGGTTTGAAAATGGTGATGAAAAATGTTTGAAGGGGATCTTCATGAATAATATGGTTTAAGCGGTCTTCATCGAAGTCCACTGGTCGTCCGGAATGCTCCATGTCTTTCAGGTCGAAATTTCCGTCATTGAAAGGCAAACACCATCGACGAGCTGTCCTTTCCTTCATAGCATCTTCACCATACACTTCGCAAATATCGCGAGCAGCTTTGGTAGTTTTATTCCCTCGATTGAACGCGAACAGAAGGAAGTGTCGAAAATGCTCACTTTTGTCTACTTGACATTCCATTTTGAAGGCTTATTATCAAATAAAATAATATATGTAACGTAAAAACAAATACAACATCTTGTAAATCAGACAATTTTCTTTTGAATGACGTATAACATTTACCATTTTGTTATACTTTTGGTGTTCATTTTTTAATTGGAAAAAAACGGACACAACTTTCGTTAACACCTAATATATCCGATTAAAAACACATAGCTTTAAAATACATATAAATTACATAAAACTTCTTTGGCTTACCCTATGTATATAGAGTGGTAAGTAATATACATCGGGCTTAAGAAAGAGACTGTCGCTTTGTTAGTTCGTAAAACACCTATCTTCCAGTTTGGGAGTTGCCAGTTTGATTCCCACTGGTAACTGATTTTTTAAAGGGATACGATCTGATTTTTGGTCAAGGTATCTTTATAGACATCTCTAGTTAGTTAGAAGAAATTGTCATATAGCAAATGTACCGCCAAGTTGTTCTGTATTGAATTCAATTAAAAGTCAACTAACCGTACTGGTAAAATTAAAAGTATCATACAAAGTGGGGGATCATGGTACTTAAAAATAGTAAAATTACGAATAAATATATCGAGAATGATTTCAAAACCTTAAGAATTTTTTCTTGTGTTCAATTTGAGGTTCTCTTTAGATTGACAGCTGAAATATAGACATGTATATCGAAATTATTACGAGTAGCTCTTTTTTCTTTTATTTTTCAGCTTACCAATTTTTATCTTTGATAAAATAATTAATTGATATTTTTTTCTTTCAGGGAGGACAAAACATATTTTTATATGTCACAGTCTCAGATGGAAAACTAACAGCTAAGAATGAAGTGTGGGTGAATGTAGTTCAAGCTACAGCAAGAGACGGCAGTCAACCAGGGTTTTACAGCGAAGTAAAACCTGGCGGACAACCAAGATTGCGACCGCCAATTCTTTCTCTACCTGGATTCAACAGCCGTCCTCAGCTACCTCACATGCCTCCAAATCTAAGTCTATTCCCACTTAATAACAATAATGCACCAATTAATAATTATCAGCCAGAAGAGCCAAGAAACCAAAGTAGAACTGAAAACCATAGAGGACAAACAAAGACATATATAGAAAATATAGAAGTTAGTAATGAAACGGAATCGATGGTTGCTCCTAAAACAACTCAACTACAACCGGCTAATCCACTCGTTCCGAAATTTGAGTATCCTCCAGGAACTAAACCTGATTTGAAACATAAATCAAATGATGGGGACTTGGGTGTTTTAACTAACGAAGTGGATTCAGATGAAAATATAGCTAATGCAACAGAAGGTGCAGTGAAGTCAGTTCCTGATCTGACTGCAACAATTGTTCCAGTAGTCTCAGTCTGCGCCATATTCCTTATTGTTGGCATCATAGCCTTATTGTTCAGGAAGAAAATCTGCCCATCGAGATCGAAGGCTAAGAAAGCAAAAATGGTAAGTAAAACACATCCTACAACTAACATATCATTATATTATTTATAGTTAAGTCATTAACACTAGATGTTTAAAAATATTTTTATTTGTTTAGTCAAACATTGTTTATTCAATTTTATATAACGGTGTGCCTCTACCGGTTTCAAGGTTTTCACTTCATTATCAGGAAGCACAAAACAGTGAAGTTTGTGCTCCCCCGATGATGAGGAGTGTGAAACTTTATCAAGCACTTGAAAATAACTTTTCTGGAAGTTCTTATCAAAGTTTGTGATTAGATATGAATACACCACATATACACAACACTCAATCTTAAACCGTTCATCTTCCCTTGGTAAGTTTTCTGTAGTTTTCTTACCATGTTTTTAAACATATGGAGGTGCGGGGAAGTACCTAATCTAATAGCCGCAGCCACCACGTTCTTGTCGTTACAATCAACTTGTGTTTTTTTTTTGTTGTATTTTAAATATGTTATGTCAATAATGGAGGGTTCGTATCTTGAGTTAGATCGCATTATAGAGGAGTCTGCTCTCTCTAAACGGCACTACATAAATGTTTCTTTAATTATTATAGTAATTACAAATAAAGAAGTGGTTTTATAATGAATAAGTATACTTTTAGAAAAAAGGTAACAGAAATCATAACAAATAATAATAATTCCCAATGGAAATAGAGTCAAAGATGGGAATTTTATAGAAGTTGGAGATTTTTTTTAAGATATTGTAAATAAAGGTATTTCTTTAACACTTGCCACCCTGTGATGGATAGTGAGTGACCAGGACTTATATTTTATTTGATTATTCGATGTTTTAATACATAATAAAATAATTTTTATAGTTAATTACAAAAAATAATCCAGTAGATTTTGCATAATTTTAATTTAAAATATACATTTTTCACTGGACGCTTAGCGTCCAGCACCGTGGCTGGCGGATTTTTTTAGCACAGTAAGGCAAGGGTTAAAATCGATAAGGGTGAAACGTACATCTAACTGGGTTGAAAATATATTTCTAAATTCGAGCTGAAATATTCAAATTTGAAAACATTTTTATTGTCACGAAAAATGTTTTAACATATTTTTTTTAAATAGTCTTCTTCTTCATCTTATTTTAGGCCTGTTGGCCTGTTATGGTCCTGTATCATTGTTTGCCTCTTGCGACGTCGACTGCCAGCTGTCTTTCCATCTTTTGGGAGGTCGTCCTGGAGGTATGCTTGCTTGAGGGATACTGTCTCTGGCTATTCTTACGGCTCTTGGTTCCGCCATTCTGGATACGTGTTCGTTCCAGAACCTTCTTCTCTGTCGTCCCCATCTGACAATATCTTCAACTTCACACGTCCTTTGGATTTCTGTGTTACGTACTCTATCACCAAGGGTTTTGCCAGCGATACTCCTGAGTACCTTTATTTCGCTGGTTTGAAGGAATTTTTTTAAATATGATTGACAAAAACACAATTTTTTTTTCTTAATTTTTATAAAAGACAAAAACAACTTGTTTTAAAATTCCAAGTTTGACTTTTTTATGAATTATTTTACATATTTTTTTTTAATTCTAAAAAAATTATTTTCATAAACTTCGTTAAACTTTCGCTTATATTTTTTTTTTAAAGTTACCTAATTGAAGATAATTTATTCAAATATAAATGTATTATTGTCAAGTTAAGAGGACTTAGAATATTAATCAACGATGTATTGAACTTCATTTTAGCTTAATCCGGAAATTATGAAACTTAACTTCATAATAACTGAATCCTTTCACGTTAAGTATAAAAGTTAGGTTATGAAACGAATTCAGCGAACACGAGTAAGACCGGTTAACATAACATTCTTCGTTAACCGGTGGAATAGAGCTTTTCTTCTTCCTGAAGGGTAGGGTGTCTAGTCAATGTAAAAAAAAACAAACATAAAAGCTTTTTTTTATTTTCATGTTTGCTGGTGAATTGTCACATCATAATAATTGAAATTAAACATTTTAAAAAGTTTCAGTCTGTTAACAATACTTACATGCGCCGAATATTTTTACTTCTTCACTTGTGGTACTATTGATATTTCACGCAATGACAAACTGTGAGTTCCGTTCCTACTCCAGTGGTTCTAAATCAAAAGGTTTGGTTAGTGGGACTAAAGATAATACTTTCTCCCGATTACGCTTTTAATTTGTTTAAATCGCTTATTTGGATATATTAACGGGTAAGGTGCATTAAGCGAGTTTACTCGGTCTCTGTTTCCGTGCCCGTGGGGCCGGCAACAGAGAGCGCTCTTAAATCGTTCAACTTTATGCCTGTTTCTAGCCAATATCTAGTACTAATTTGAATAATCTAAAATATGGAACATATAGAGACATCTATTGAAATGATGAATAAATAATATAATATTACAGATATTATCGAATTTACAAAGATTTACATAAAAGTTTCGCATGACAGTCGACACATGTCTGTAATACAGGGTTGTCAGTGTTGCGTTTTACTTATTTAACCGTTGAAATTTGAAATGATTGTATAGTAAAATTATTTACTTTCCGTGCGTTATTAAAATGATTAATATTTTCGTGTTACATATACTTTTAATTCTATCAAATATTTCAGATGAAATTCTTACAAACATAATACTTACTTTATTATTCGGGAACCCATATTTCACCTGTTCATTCATAAAACTTCTAATTTTTACATTTCCTTCTTTCAAAATATCATTCACTTGATCCAATAACACTTTCCTTAGCCTTTCTCTTCTACGCTTTTCACTCACACTTTATAATTGTTTTGTTCACCCATATATCGCATTTACTTTCATTCTTCACCCATATATTGCATCGCCATGACTTTCTATTACCATGACAAAATTCTTAAAACGCACAATTTTATATATTTTTTATAGTTGAAGCATTAACGTTGTGGAGGTTTAAAAACATTGTAATTTGTTTTTATCAAAAAACACTTTTAATTCCACTTTTTTTGTAACGATATAACCCAACCGGTTTCTAAGCTTTCACCTAATCTTCAGCAGAGCACAAACAAGACTTGTTGGAATAAACAGTGGTTGACAAAACAAATTACAATGTATATTTTACATAACCAGCCCTGTTAGTTTTATCTTGTCCAAAAAACGTAAGATTTCTTCTCACAACATATGTTTTAATGATAATATTCTTCATATATAATTCAAAATAAACCAATCCTATTATCCGTGGAACAAAATAAACCAATCGTTTTATCTGTGTTTATCTGTGGAACAAAATTAACCAATACTATTATCTGTGGAACAAAATAAACCAATCCTTTTATCTGTGGAACAAAATAAACCAATCCTTTTATCTGTGGAACAAAATAAACCAATCGTTTTATCTGTGGAAAAAATCAATCCTATTATCTGTGGAACAAAATAAACCAATCGTTTTATCTGTGGACCAAAATAAACCAATCGTATTATCTGTGGAACAAAATAAACCAATCGTTTTATCTGTGGAACAAAATAAATCAATCATATTATCTGTGGAATAAAATAAATCTGTGGAACAAAATAAACCAATCGTATTATCTGTGGAACAAAATAAATCAATCGTTTTATCTGTAGAACAAAATAAACAAATCCTATTATCTGTAGAACAAAATAAACCAATTGTATTATCTGTGGAACAAAATAAACAAATCCTATTATCTGTAGAACAAAATAAACCAATCGTATTATCTGTGGAACAAAATAAACCAATCCTATTATCTGTAGAACAAAATATACCAATCGTATTATCTGTGGAACAAAATAAACAAATCCCATTATCTGTGGAACAAAATTATGCTCGCAACACCCGTTTTTGACACGGAAATTTAATTTTAACTTTAATAAATACATATTTCATTATAAAACTTTGAGATGGAGGTTACGGAAAGGTAAAACGATTTTAATATACATTTTCAATATAATATTCCTGGAATCTGCTTAACTGTTTTGCATATAAAATAACGCTATATTTAATTCCATGTTGCTCCCTTTTTAGCACAATTTGATTAAAAGAAATATTGTGTGGCAGCACTTTTATCCTTAATATACTAACGTAAAATATCAAAATACGGGGGAAAATTTAAATACATATTTTTAAATTTCATATAAAATACATAATGTGCAATAATGACCTCTATGGCGAAGTGCTTGAACAATCACAAAAGGCCGCAGCTATTTCCGGATGTTTAAAGAACAGTATCTGGAAAAACAAGTACATGAACATCCAAAGCATGGTAAGGATATGCGAGGGTCATCCAGAAAGTAAGGTTACAACATTTATGTAGGAACGAAAAATACTTGTATTTAATTGAAATTCACAGGATACTTGACAAATATATTAAACTATATTTCAACGTTATCGCCGTCGAGATCGAGACATTTCTGTAGTCGGGGCACCAGCTTTTGTATGCCAGTATCATATACCTCCGCCGCCAGCACTTTCAGCCACTTTTTCAAAGTTTCCTCGAATCCCTGATCGTTGGAAAATTGTTGGGATGTAGTGACACACCCACGTCTCATCTTCCGTCATGATAGAGTCCAGAAAAGCTTTTCCCTCTTGTGCCAAACGATCCAAAAATTCACGCGCGGCGGTCACGCGATTTTCACGGTGCTCCGGTGTGAGCATTCTGGGCACCCATCTTGCACAAAGCTTCTTGTAACCATGTTTTTCCGACAAAATATTACCAAGGAAACTTCAAGAAATGTCAGGAAATTCTTCGTGAAGGTCGTTAAGCGTCACACAGCGATCATTTTGCACTTGTTCTTCAATTTTTTGTACAAATTCGTCAGAAATCACTGCCTTGCCTCGTCGTGAGTATCAGTACGGCCTTCTTTGAACAACCTTACACACTTCGTGACATATTGTCGACTCATCACATCACTAACATAAACTTCCACGAGCTTCCGACGGATATTCGCGGCGATATTGTTCTGCAAAGTCAAAAAACTGATGACCGCGCGGGTCTCGCACGGACGAGAGTTGGTGGAAACGCACGACAACCTCTCCATTGGAAGAATTTACTGTGACTGAACAAAATGGCCGACAAATACGCGGGACCAAACAAACTGACCGTTAGGATCCCCCCTGCATGCCAGATGCACCAACTTTGAAACAAAAAATTTCCTCCGGCCTCAGGAGCCCTTGTAACTCTAGTTAATGGATGACCCTCGTACAAGACCTGTGTCCGCCTCATAATGACATACAGCATAGAGTCCAGAGCCGATACTGTCAGAACCAAAAATCCTCTTCGAACCAGTGAAATGAAGGTACTCAGGAGTATCGCTGACAAAACCCTTCGTGATAGAGTACGAAACACAGAAATCCGAAGGATGTGCGAAGTTGAAGATATTGTCAGATGGGGACGACAGAGAAGAAGGTTCTGGAACGAACATGTATCCAGAATGGCGGAATCAAGAGTCGTAAGAATGGCCAGGGACAGAATCCCCCAAGCATGCAGACCTCCAGCACGACCTACCAAAAGATGGAAAGATAGCTGGCAGTTGACGTTACAAGAGGGAAACAATGATGCAAGACCATAACAGGCCAACAGACCTAAAAGAAGAAGAAGAAGAAGATATAAAATACATACATACCATTACATCGTCTCCTTATTGGTGAAGACAGAAAGGAGAGAGCGCAATACTATCGCGATATACACCGTTCACCTCTTCTACATCCATACGCCTTCTCATTCAGCTTGTACGATTTCAATGATTTTTTACATTTTCTTCTTTCAAAATATCAAACTCTTCATCCAAGCATACTTTTCGGGGTCTTTCTATTCTAAGCCTTTCTTTCATTTACATTTGTACTGTATATTTGTTTTGTTAGCCTTTCTTCATTCATTCCTTCTACGTGCCCAAGTGCTCTTCTTTATCTTGCTCAATTCATCAGTCTTAAGTCCAGACTCATCCCTAATCAATTCAAAATTTAAATAATTTATATAAACCTCAAAACATACACGTCAATTCAGTTGTAAATAATTCAAATAGTAAACCCTGTTCTATTAACGTTTTCCGTGGCCTAGTAACCGTAACTGATTTATGTCGTTCGCAGTTTACTTCCATTTAGTTGTCATGTATCTACCACAGCACATGTTAATCTTATCTTCTTATCTCATTCACCCTCAATATATTCAATGTACCACTTATCTAAGAACCTATTTGGCATTATCTGTAACACGGTATAATCACCAAAACCAATGTTATCTTATCCACATTCAAATAAATATTATAAGTTATATTATACCCTTGTCAAGCTTATCGATACTAACCATGTTCTAAATCCTATAAATATAAGCGCTATCATATTAGTGTCAATTTAACTTCAATGCATTATATTTAAGTTATCTTCTCGTCTGCCCAAAATCAATAAAGATTAAATATCACTAAATGGGTAAGCTGCGACGAGATAAATCACAGATATTCTTTCTTAATCTATTGAAGGGTCGTGGTATAATTATCTTTGCTTTAAATAGGAGGTCATATCTGAGGCAGCATCATTATTCTTAAAGCCGCTAAGATATTAACATCATCCTTATTATAATACTGTTAATATTATACTTCAAATGTAATTCAACCTTTATACAAATAAAACTACACGTTGAAATTCTAAAAGTGTTTTCGTTACAAAAGGCCATAACATAGTGATACCAAATATTTATTGAATTTGGATAAAAAACCGCCAACAAGATAATAAATTTAAACATAATACATTGAGTTAAGTTTGACATACATGTGATAACACTAATATTTATAGGTCCTAGATAACATCGTACATATATGGTTAGCTTAACGTTGGTTTGCATGATAACTTATAATATTTATTGTAAGTAGATAAGAGTGTACGATAAGATTAGCATAGTAACATTGGTAGGGATACATTACACTAATAGCGGAACCTCAGGCAATTATGAAGATTTAATGGTACAATAGTCTCGAGTTACAAAGAAAATCTCATAAAAAAGTGACATAAGATGTCGCAAATTAACCAACTGTATGTCATAACTAAAATAATAGAACCCCCGTCATTTCGTATCACTTCTCGTCAGTCAATCTGCAAAACTCGGAGAAAAATATCTGATTGGTCGATTACCGATAAACGAACGGAGTGTGAAGTTTAAAATAAGCATATTGTGAGTGATCCGGCGGTGGAATTGCATAGATTTTTCCTATTTCGGAATGAGTGATTTACTCCAAGGAGGATCAGAAGCGAAATAGTTCGCATTGCATATTATATGCAGAAGTACGCCTAGCAGAGTCACCTTTCTGTGATTGAGTGATGATCCAAACCAAGGACTTATCGTACGTGTCGCCTACTGGATGCGTACAAAAGGTGCATAGCCAAATACCGGACGATCTGAACTGGCTGAAGAAAATGCACTACGTGGGAAGGTCAAACGCACAAAAAGAACAAAATGGTAACAGAGAGCATTATAAGAATGAAGTTTTGAGCAGAACTTACTGCTGTAGCATCGAAATTATTGTATAATGTACTTACGAGTGTAAATCCTAGCATATAATTAGCATGCCTGACTTCAGAATCCCAAAAAAATATCTTAAAATAACAGCAGATCGGGCCAATGACGTAGAATTGTTGTTAGCCATCAAAGATTGCTGACAAGCTGCATGTACTATACTCAAGAAAATCTAGGATGGTCCCTGTGACGTTTGGAATGCCATGTCTCAAAGGGATGGGGTCAAATAGTTTTTTTTTACAAATCGAATAGTTTTTTTTATAAATCGTAAAATAGTTTTTTCTCTAAACTGATATTTGAATTCTTTATTTTCATTTTACCGACTTTCTAACGTATTGTATGATTTGTACGAGTATATATATCTTTAAATAGGCCAAGATTCACTATGAATTAATACTAATTACGAACATTAAATTTTAGGTATAAAAAAATCAAAAATCCTATTATCGTATACCCCATCCCTAGCCAATGCAGACTAACGTAGTGACTTTTGACAAAAGTCACCAAATATTATTTGATTTTAACAAACTGCCATATTTTTGATAATTTGTAACAAGATGCATTAATTTGTCATTATTGTTAGTTTTATGTAATGTATTTACCTAAATAACTTGCTATTTATTAGAATCGAGACTTATATTAAAGTTGATAAAATAATTAAAATTACTAAACGTTGTTATAAGGTTGTATTGAGGCAAATTTGTGAACTGTCACAGGGACCATGCTACATTTTCTCTAGTATAGACCTGTTTGCACAGCAGAACCCGCCTATCTCAAATTCACTTATGTAGTCATCACCGGTTACACCAACGACAAGTACCCTAATCTCCCACTTTGTATTGTGCTTTTTATTGTACTCGTCACGAGTAGTGGGGATTCATTCATGTTTGTAATTGTTATAAAAGATTATTTTTTAATAAATTACTACTAAAATATTTATCAAATTAAAATGGCTGTTAATTAACATTTTAATTCGGTTAATTTAAAAATAATAACAGCTAATACACTTTCATTTTATTGTAAACAAAAATTAAACTTGCGTTTAATTTCCTTCATAAAGTTAGAAAACTTTAAATAAAACACAAAATTTTTTATATAAAATATTATAATATAATTTTCTAAGAAAATTTTAATTTCTCTGTTGTGAACTATGTTTTTTTACAAGAATTCTAAATGGAGAAAATATTTCAGCTGAAAATATAATGAAACAATTTTTTTTTAAATCTTTTTTTTTTTTTTAATATTTTAAACTTGTTATTTCAAATTATTAATAGCTGAATAAAGATGTTAATAAAAATAAATTTTTCGAACGTTGTATCGAAACAAATATTCTAACTGTTTATAAAAATGTATTAATTTAAAGCTATTATTTAAATGAAGTTCTTGAAGAAGAATACATTTAAAGCCCAATGTTGTGAATACTTCTTGTTTCAAAAGGTAAATGTGAAAAATATATTAATGTCTTAGAGTTACAAAAAATAATCTAAAAAAATATTCCGCTAGTCAATAATCATTTGGTTTGGTTTGATAAGTTTAAAAAAAATTATCACGAGTAAATTAAAAAAAAATTATCACGAGTAAATTAAAAAAAAATTATCACGAGTAAATTAGAAAAAAATTATCACGAGTAAATAAAAAAAAAATTGTCACGAGTTAATTAAAAAAAAATTTACCACGAGTAAATGAAAAAAAAATATCACGAGTAAATTAAAAAAAAGTTATCACGAGTAAATTAAAAAAAAATTATCACGAGTAAATTAAAAAAAAATTATCACGAGTAAATCAAAAAAAAATTATCACGAGTGAATTAAAAAAAAGTTATCACGAGTAAATTAAAAAAATTATCACGAGTAAATTTAAAAAAAATTATCACGAGTAAATCAAAAAAAAATTATCACGAGTGAATTAAAAAAAATTATCACGAATAAATTTTTTAAAATCATCTAATTAGAACCAAATTAGAATATGCATCTACAGTTTGGGCTCCTCACCAGCTCAAATATAAAAACAATATAGAACAAATACAAAAAAAAATCCTCAAATATCTATGGTACAGAACAAAGGGCGATTACCCAAAATATGCTCACCATGTCGAACTTCTCACGGTGTGTAACTATAGAAGTCTCGAAACATGAAGGCAAGAATTCATTGCGATATTCCTAATAAAGGTTTTCCAAGGTTGCTTTAACTGTCCCGCGATTCTAGAAGCACTAGGTTTATATATATATACCCAATAAATATAGCCGTGCAAGGAATCACCCTCTGTTCTACATACCAATTTACAGGACGAATATCATGGCTAAACACTCAGTCACGCGTGGTATAGAGATATTGAACCAACTGAATGACACTGTTGATATATTCTCGGTACCGACTAGCAGTATGAGAAAAATCCTGGCTGATATTATTCCTAACGAATATGCTAACGCTAGAAGCAGACCCTTTTTGTGTAACAGGAGAAATCCGTGCAAAGTGGATAAAAAAAAAAAAAAAAATATAGGTGCTATTGATTACTGTATCAAATTAATAAAAAAACATGAAATTAATAAATAATTTTATGTTCGTATACCAGAAAACTTAAAGTAAATCAAAAATTTTCAAAACTCTTTTTACCAAGAATCATTTTGGTTTGATAATAAACGAAAAACAATATTTCTTAACCAGTAAACATTAAATACTTATGAAAATCAATAGTTTAAAGAAAAATACATCTACATCTATGAGTTTTGTGGAGAAATCACTGTTTATCTTAATTATATAATCATAAAGTTTATCTCAATTATATAATCACTGTTTATCTTAATTATATAATCATAAATCATTGCAATAAAGTTATATTGATGTATATAAATAAATGTTTTCATTGTATTTTTTTTTAAGTAATTGGTGTCAAATCAAATTTTACTTCTTTCAAAAGCTGAATGTTAATGTGAAAACATAATATTTATCCCTTAAAATTACAATCCAAAAAAATATCCCATCATCTATTTCTCATTTTGGTTTGATTTTAAGCCAAAATAAAACTTTATTCTCTGGTGAAAAAAGTTATTATGAAAATTAAGAATAAAAAAAATACACCAGCCTTTTTCAGTTTTGTTGAAAAATCACTCCTCACTTTAATAAGATGATTTAAAATCATGACAATAAAAAACTTAGACACTGTCGTGGATATAAAACATAAATGTATAACCATATACTGCTCGTCTTCTTTCTCACTCCCCTATCGAAAAGGTCGGAATGCTAATGGCGTCTATACTCATCCATCACTGTCTCTTGCGGCGCTTTTTACCTCCATTACCAATAATTATTGACGTATTGAAAACAAACAAGTAATTTATTAATCTTTATTTACCATGACAAACAAACACTTAGTTAACCTTTCCCTTCCGGTGCTAAAAAAATCGCGCGTTCTTGTGCTGTGTATTCAATACACATGAAAAAATGAGCGATTTAAAATCGAAAAAATAAGAATATTCATAGCCAATCGCTTAAATTAATTTAATTTGAAGTCAAAAGGGATAATAATTGAAATTTAATTGCTGAAAACATGAAAAAACATCGGCCGACGTTCACAAAACAGGCGCAGAGAACACTTCATTGTTCATTGAGAACACGTATTTGGATATCAAATTTTTCTGAGTTTTTGACGATAATTACTTATTGTATCTCGTTTGTTAAAAAAAAAAGCTAACACAATATGCAAATAATATATTTTTTTTATTTATTTTACTTTTTCTGCAGAATTTATCTAATTAAATCAATTCAAATGTAAAGTTCAAAAAATAAATAAAAGTCTAATAAAATAGAAACGATGTTACTCATGATTCCTTGTGAAAAGGTTAAGAGATGCTCACAAAGTTCATGAATGAGCTCAATCTATAATTTATTTTAAGAGATATACTCGTAGATGAGATTTGTTAAAAAAGGTCATCCCGTGTGCGAATGATGATGCCCTCAATAGATCAATTTGTAAATACGGCACCGAATCCATTATAATTCACGATAGAATAAATAATTGTAAGATGCAATAAAAAAAGTTTGTCAATCAGTATGGGATTCGATATTTTTCATGTAAATATTTAACAAGTTGTACAAACATATGCGAGATATAATTTAGCGTTTTAAAGTAGTATGCAAGCATACTCATGAAAAAACTGAGATGGAGCCACGGGTTAAATCCATTTTCTTTGCAATAAAGGTATAGCAAAAATAATTTTTGAATTCGCTCAACTCTAATGGAGTTCTGAAATCTTCTTGGGTGTCATATGATTGAGCCGCACTCGAATCTACTGCGAACCATTGAATAGAGATATCTTATCAGCAGCACCGCCAAATATCATAGAGATTCTTATTACAAATCCCAGAACATTTTTGACAGATAAAAAAATACTCTCAAAATAAGAACCATATGTAAGTTCACTATTAAACATGACGCCAAGGTCTTTGTCGACCTACGTGATTTTCTAATAATCCCTTTTGTTGGATCCCAGCTCTTGAAAAAGTCATTAGTTTACAGTAAGAAATGTTGAATTCCTACTTATTAGTCTACCCCACATCCAGAACCATTCAAATCGATCTACAGCTCCTTACAGTCTTAGAGAGAATCAATTCTGACACACAGTTTTAAACCATCTTCTTCTTTATAATGTCATATCAGGTTCCCCCAACGTTTACTATCACCTGAGAAAAAGCATTTTTGTCCCCGACAGGTATACTGCGGAGCCAGGAGATTTACCCTCTGCTAACACCTCTTCGACCCTTTATTTTGCCTTGGATGATCAGGTGCAGCAATTTGTATTTTTTTCTTCTAAGTACATGACCCAAATAGGACACCTTTCGGATTTTAAAATAAATCAGTTTAAATCATCAGCAAACATGGAGTACAATAAATTAAATTTCTGTGCTTCAACCAATATCAATGGTGAAAATTTAAAAATAAATTCGGACCAAAATTTGCACCTTGCGGAACACCTGATCAAGTAGCAAAATATTCAGATTCGAATACGAGTAAACCATTAAAAATAATTTGATGTGTGCTGGAAACATATTTTATAAGAAGTCGTATAAGATCTAGTACACAAAATAAATATCTATTATACAAAACCTTAATAGATAATATCCGGATAATTTTGTGACTTTTGTTATACCTATAAATCTCGTAAGTTTTGACATTTCTTTTTCAATATTCAACATAATAGGTTCCCGAATGGTGGAAGGACATGTTTTTATTATACGAAAAGTAAATACTTTATAAAATAAAATTCTCATATAACCGTATTTTGTCGAGTTAAAACATCACCACGGTGTATTTATATTTTATATTACTAAGAGATTCTGTCTTATTGGGTGTTAAGAGATATTGATGTGTTGATCCATTCCTCAGGGATTTAGATTGTTTTTCCGTTCCACATTGTTTTTAGTGTAATCATCACTTACAAAAGTATACTTATTTATTTTGTTTTTATTTCAACTGCCAAATGCCTTTTTGATATAATACTTAAAAAAAAACAACAACATATAAAATTTAACATTTATATATCGTCGTTGCCGGGCCTCGTAGTCGAGGATCCCCTTGCCACTCCAACGTCACTCTGTTGGAAAGCAAAGCCGTGCCATGGAGTTTGTTTTAAGTGAGTGAGCCGTCGCACACCAGCAAACTCACCGGCCACACCACTGCACTGAATCCGATGGCACATCGAGATGAGACGATCGGAGCACACCGGCATGTTGGGTGCCATTATGGATAGGGATGGGACAATAATAAAATGAGCAATTAAAGATGGGGGAGGGTAAATTTACAGGGAGGGGAAGGACATTCGAAAAGGAGCCCCTCCTCCTTTATCCGGGCTTGAGACCGGCTCCGTCATTCGATAAAGGGCATTCATCTAATACGGAGGCGGATACATTTATATATAAGCTGTGTTAAACAATTAAAATAAACGAGTATAATACGAACAAAGCAAACCTATACAAATCAATTCATTCATTCCGATAAGAACAAAATTTTCCCTTTGCCCCTGTAAGTAATTAAAATCACATGAAAATAAATACATTACCCATATTAATACATAGTAATATCTTCCTTGTAATAGAATTTTATCAAGTCTAGTAATGTATTCCTTGTGATATAATTGCAAGTCTAGTAATGTCTTCCTTTTAGTAGAATTTTATCTATGAGAAGTTCTCATTAAATCTGACATTTTTAGTTCAATTGCAACCCTCAATTCGAAAAGGCTTTACTGACTCGACCATATAGTAAAAATAGATGAAAACTTTCCGGAAGCACGCTCAATGGTGAAATAGCGGATAATAAACTGAATCAGGGTAGCTCTACGCTTAGATTTAATGAAACCTTTAAAATAAGTATTTTTTTGGATTAGATATCCGGCATTGGGAAAAATAAGCAAAAAACGAATCCTTTAAATAATTATTGTTCAAAAAGGACATTTTGTTCATGATCAGTCTTGGCTAGCTTATCGAGGATTCTGTCCATGTTTGAGTAGATTGGACTTTACAGTTACAGTTAAAGATGTTTTGGAATTGCTGTGACTTTATCGTATCTCGTAGACAGAAAGACGCCCTCATTACATTCTATAATGAACACATTTGTAGACTTCAAAGTATCATTCTTTGACATCTTCGTGTGCGTCTTCTTTTAAATGATTTTTGATGCAGTCAATTATTTTTCGTTGTGATTTCAATGCTTAAGAACGTGACCCACAAATGTTGAGCTTCTTGTTATTTTCTTGGGAATAATAGTGCAGTGGTTTCTCATTATTTTCAGCACCAAAGGCAATGTTATCTTATATGAATTGTTTAGTTATTGTTTATATTGTGATCCCTACTACCAACACACAATATGCTGTGATCCCTACTACCAACACACAATATATTGTGATCCCTACTACCAACACACAATATATTGTGATCCCTACTACCAACACACAATATATTGTGATCCCTACTACCAACACACAATATATTGTGATCCCTGCTACCAATACACAATATATTGTGATCCCTACTACCAACACACAATATATTGTGAACCCTACTACCAACACACAATATATTGTGATCCCTACTACCAACAAACAATATATTGTGATCCCTACTACCAACACACAATATATTGTGATCCCTACTACCAGCACACAATATATTGTGATCCCTACTACCAACACACAATATTTTGCGGTAAAGTATTAGGTCCCAGAAAAAATGGGCTCTTGTAAATGTTCATTGGGATCAGGGGTGTTATAAAAATTATTTGGCATATCCTAACGTAGATAGGAATAAAACAGAAGGGACTAGTCTTTGTGCTCTTCCACCAAATTTAACCTGTGGGCCCACACAATTTCCGGGGTAGGGCTGATGTCTGTACACTGACAGCTACTGAGAACCGAAGATAAAAAAATCGAAATATTAGCAAACTTGATTACTTTCTACTTGGATGTTACAGAGGAACAGCCGGACAAATTACAGCGTCTTCAAAATGCGTGTCTAAGATTCATTTTCAACCTACGAAAGTACGATCATATAACTTCATACTAGAAGGCATTGAACTGGTTGAATGTTAGAAATAGACGCCAAATTCACATACTGTCTCTATTGTATAATATCATTAACTGTCCCGCCGCCCACTCTTATCTCGTCGTCTTCCCAATCATGGATTAGCGCAACGCTCAAACAGAGATTGTTTATTGGCCTTTCCGGTTCACCGCTCTTCTTTCCTTACATCGTCCTTTACTGTCCATGCAGTGAGACTCAGTTTCAAACCAACATAAGACTTTCTCCGTCGTTGGCATGCTTTAAGAAGCGACAGAAAAAAACTATAATTTCTAGTCAGTAAAATAATGTGTTTCATTCCTTATTTTTCTTTTCCTTTCCTCTCCACCAACCCATCCCTTCCTTTCTTTTTGATTGATGATATCTCACTTTATATGAAAAATAATGTTCGGGTGATTTTCCGTCTTTGTGGGGTTCGTGGGCATGTGCTTACGTATATGTTTTTGGATTTCGTGTGGATGGATAGTAATTTGAATGATTTATGCGACCACGTAACTTGCTTCATTTACATTTGTATGGTTGGTTGGAAGAGATTGACGCCTGGTAATAAGCCCGCCAGATTGTATTTGCAATAAAAGTGTTAACGTGTTCCTCGCGGGAAGCACAAACGCCTGTGATCTGATTTGTAGCATTCCTTTGTGTATTTTACGTAATGTTTAGTTTATCTCCTTTATTTAATGAGTCTGCTTAAGAGTAATGACTATTATTTATTATTAGAAAATTACTTGAATGTCATGTTTACTTGGTGGTGTAATCGAATATCAGTGGTTCTAAACAAAATACGCGTTTAAACTTATAAATTAAAAAAACGCCGAAATTGTGCCGCGCACAGGATTCGTGGAATTTGATTTTTAACGCGGTGTACAGGTTAAATAAATAAATACTTTCTAAGCGATCATATACTGTGCAGTATGACCTTGTGTATAGGCATATTCATATTCTGGATAAGATTTCAAATTTTCAAACCTTGTTTCAAGATTTGTTTTGGTTTTCCTGTTTCCGTGTTGTAAATTAAGAAACAATGATTACATTTCAATTAATGTATTCTGGATTTGACTGCTAGACGCTTGTTTGTAAGTCAATTATTGAATAGTTCGAGATATCACTTTAGTTAGTTAACCACTAGCGCAAATTAATTTTGAATAAAATATTCCTAGGTTAAATTCAAATCAATTAATTATTCCATTTCAAACTTATTTTACACCGTTTATTGACTACCTTTGTGACTCAGTTGAACAATTCATTTCCACCCAGAGATTTCGGGTTTGATTTCCGATCGCACCTTACAAACAAAAAATTGATTCCCTCTCTGGTAACAGTACGTCACACGAATGTTGCATCTTGACGTGCGGTAGTACAGTGATACCTCGGGTTACGAACTTAATTCGTTCTTTGATTCCGTTCGGGAGCCGAAATGTTCGCAAACCGAAATACATTTTCTTGAGAGCCATAATGAGGGTTAATTTAATGCAAAATATATTTTATATATACTGTATACTCTCTCTCTCTGTGGTTGCAGTCCTAAGACTGGTTTGCAGCAATTTCAACTCTTCTCCTCCATTCCTCCCTGTCCTGTGCGGCTCTTTTTAAATCTGTATATGTTGAGCAGCGCACGTCCACCAACAGGTCCTCCAGGTACTCTCGGCGTGGGCGTCCCCTAGAGTTTGTCCCCTCGGTCATACCCTCCATTATGGCATGCAAAAGGCCCTCTTGTCGTATTATATGACCGATCCATCTTGCACGCCTTTCGGACAAGGTCGAAACGGACAAGGTCGGACAAGGTCGAAACTTGCACGCCTTTCGGACGCCGTTCGGACGCCTGAGCAGGTGCCTTCCTCCTTCGATTCGTTGGAGAACCTCTTCATTCGTGATGTGGTCTCTCCAGGAAATTCCTAATAGTCTTCTATAGGACTGTATACTGTATATATAAAAAGCAAAAAAAGTTGTATCAAGAACAACGACAAACAATGTTCACAACGCACGCATCTGATAACAACTAATGGGTAATTGCGTAATGCGCCGTTACAACTAATTCGTGAGCCGAGGCATTGTACGCAGGTCGAGTCAACATTTGTTCGGAAATTGTGTTCGTAAGCCGATTTGTTCGTGACTAGAGACGTTCGTGACCCCAGGTTTAATTGTATTGCTAACATACGCGATTTAGAACAATGAATTTGTTGTTCATAGCTAAGGTATTAACGTTGTGGAGGTTTAAATACATTGTAATTTATTTTTATCAAACACTGTTTATTCCACTTTTTTGTAACGGTATAACCCTACCGGTTTCAAGGCTTTAACCTCATCTTCAGGGAAGCACAAACAAGACTGAAGATTCCTGAAGATCCCTGAAGATGAGGTGAAAGCCTTGAAACCAGTTGGGTTATACCGTTACAAAAAAGTGGAATAAACAGTGTTTGATAAAAATAAATTACAACAATGGATTTTGTGTATTTTCCAATGGTTCCAAATACGAAGGCTTGACTTCTGGGACGTTTTCCGACCATGCTGCGCAATATGTCCAAATCACCACTTCTTATATATCGAAGGATACCATACGTATAAAAAAAAGCACCGTTTATTGATCGAACTCACCCCGACGGTGCATGCCTTTTATTATTGTGCTTCTGTGAATGACATCATTAAAAATAAATAACATGTTAAAATTATAACGCATACACACCATCACTTAGTTTTCATGTCGTTGTAGACAGAGAGGAGAGAGGGACAAACTTTCCTATCGCGATACATTTATTTTGCCTCTTCTATACACATATATCTTACCATGCAACTTCTACGATTTATCTGCCTACAACGACTTTAACGTAACTTTTACTTTTCAAGTACAAAAAACTATAGTTCTGGTTCGTCAAGTAATAAAATATATCAAATTGGTTAAATTTTTTATTATTTAATATTTCACAGTCGTACTGGATTGTAAAGTGAATGTTAACAATTAAGAATGTAGATAAAATCGTTAGTAAATCTATATTCACTAGTGATTATATAATTTTTATAGTAATTGTTAAGCAAGGATTGAAAGAAGTAAATTTTATTATGAATTAATATTTCATAGTCGTACTGGATTGTAAAGTGAATGTTAACGATTAAGAATGTAGATAAAATCGTTAATATATCCATATTCACTAGTGTTTGTATACTTTTTAAAGTAATTGTTCACGCCAAAACCGGCGTGACGTAAAATCAGCTCAGATCCACGCGGGCGGAACGTGACCGTGATGTGGGGATAGACCAGATGGCCGTCCACGCGCGCCGGCGTGTGTCATCCCCGTTCAAGGTCGTTGGGATTTTATCACAGCATGCCAGCGTTGTCGACGCTGCCTCGGACCTCATTGTGAAAATAAGTGCAAAACTACGAAATCTTGCAAGGAGTGTAACAGTAGCAAGCATCACACTTCCCTTCACCATCCTGGTGCGTCATCTCCGACGCAATCATCAGCCCATCTTCTGCCTCTATCACTCCGAGAGCAGCCTCGACAGCGACCAGCCCATGAATCTCCACAACGCTCTTCACACTCAGGCTATGGGTCTCCACCGCCACCCCGAAGAAATAATCAGCCCCACCCACAACTATGACTACCAACAATCACAGAACACCATGAACATGAACACATTCAGCCCACACACACTGATACACTCAACACACAAATCTCACACATCCGACTCCCGCCTTCACCCATAGAATTAGCTCAAATTTCTCCCGCTGTTAATCATAACAGCTCAGCTCAGCCTGAGCCTGAGACACCAAATAGCTCTCCAGTTTTATTACCAACGGTGTCACTAGAAATTGCAGATGTTAATGGACATTTTCACAGAGCAAGAGCACTTCTGGATTGCGGATCCATGGTGACGCTCATAACTCGGCACATGGCTCAAATTCTGCACCTGCCCTTTCAGCGCACATCACTTAAAATTGCGGGAGTTGGAAATCAGCACACACAAAACCCAAACTCAGCCCATACTCTCGGCGCTCTCAGCTCATGCGCCTCAACTCAAGCTCAACTCAGCCCAAACTCAGCCCATACTCTCGGCTCTCTCAGCTCACGCGCCTCGACTCATACTCAACTCAGCCCAAACTCGGCCCGTACTCTCGGCTCACAATCAGAAGCATCATCCCAAAATATTCAAAAGGCACTGGAGAAGTTCTGGGAATCAGAAGAACTCGTGCCCCAAAACAATGTCAACTCGCTACCAGATCAGTGTGAAGAAATCTTCCGCACTACCACTACTCGCGATCCCTCAGGGCAATATATTGTCACATTGCCTTTTCTCAATAACGCACCCGAGCTAGGCAACACAAATGCTATTGCCTTACGCAGATTCCTCAACCTGGAGAAGAAACTCCAACAAAACCCATCCCTCCGCTCAAAATACATTGACTTTATGACGGAGTATATTAAATTAGGTCACATGTCACCCTGTCATCCAAGTACCTTTAATCATAAGGCTCACTTTTACATCCCTCACCATGGCATATTCAAGTCTGGTTCAAAAAAGCTCCGCACAGTCTTTGATGGCAGCTGTAAGAGTTCCAATGGTGTCAGTATTAATGACTGCCTTCACACAGGTCCACCTCTGCAGCAAGACATCATTGATATTATCATGACCTTCCGAACTCATGCTGTGGTATTCAGCACTGATATCCGAATGATGTTTAGAAACATTCTTGTTCACCCAGATCACAGACGGTATCAGCTCATACTTTGGAGGTCGTCACCAGATCAGCCCTTACTCACTTATGCCCTTTCCACCGTCACTTATGGTCTCCGGTCTAGCCCCTACCACGCAATCCGCACTCTTCTCCAACTCGCGGAGGATGAAGGTCATAAATACCCAAGAGCAGCTAAGGTCCTTACTAAGTCCATCTTCGTGGATGACATCCTAACTGGTGATGACTCTGTCGTAGAGGCTCAAGCGCTGCAGAGAGAACTGATTGAGTTACTTACCCTAGGAGGTTTTCAGCTCAGCAAGTGGACATCAAACACACCAAAACTTCTTGATGGTTTCCCAGATGATCAGTGTGATCTACCTAAGGACTTTGACATCAGCCCAGATTCTCCCACCATTAAGGTCTTAGGGATACAGTGGATTCCTCAAACTGACGAGTTCACTTACCGCATCACTTTGCCCCCTATGGAAAAGGTCACAAAACGATCTATCCTCAGCACAATAGCCTCACTTTATGACCCAAATGGATGGGTTACCCCTGTCATATTCCGCTCAAAACTCCTTCTCCAGAAATTGTGGACCCTGAACCTTGAATGGGATGAACCCACTCCCAAAGAAGTTCAGATGGAGTGGCAAGACATCTCAAATGATCTTCCTCAGCTCTCAGCTCTACGCCTCCCAAGACATATTTGTCAACACAAGCCCAATTCCGTTTACTCACTGCACGGCTTCGCAGACGCGTCAGAAGCTGGTTATGCTGCCGTCGTTTATCTTCATGAAACCAATGTCGATGGTCATGTAAATGTCCACCTCATTGCTGCAAGGTCCAAGGTCGCCCCGATTAAGAACCGTCTCACTATACCAAAACTTGAACTCTCAGCAGCCCTCCTCTTATCTCAGCTCATGACTAGAGTCTCAACTCAGCTATCAGCCCACATCCAATTAAAGCATCACATATGCTGGTCAGATAGTACCATAGTACTGGCTTGGCTCAGCACACCACCACATCGCCTACAAGTATTTGAGGCTAACCGAGTCACAAACATCACCTCCAATTCATGCAACCTGGTGTGGAAGCATGTCCCTTCAGCCCTTAACCCTGCAGATTGTGCCAGCAGAGGAATGTCAGCTCAATCCCTATCTGTACACGATTTATGGTGGTCCACCAGCTGGCTCAAAGAACCGCCAAATACATGGCCCACTATGCCTCCAGCCCTAGGACGCCATGCCTTACCCGGACTTAAGGCCAGGAAGGTAACAGCTCACATAGCAGTGCCGGACCTGAATACTGATCTGCTCACACGTTTCAGCTCATTAGATAAGCTTGTGGGAGTGACAGGCTACATTAAACGTTTCATCGACAACTATCGGAAAACCAAGACTGCACGATGCATTGGTCCCTTGACAGTCTGTGAACGCAAGGAAGCTCTTCTATTTTGGGTCCGTTCTGTACAACAGAATGTATTCGCCCAAGACATCCACCGACTCCAAACTAAGGGGGATTGCACGATCAGACTAAAGCGACTCTCACCATTCTTGAAAGAGAATCTTTTGAGAGTCGGTGGTCGTCTCTCTCACGCTCCACTCAGATACGACGCTCAACACCCGCTCATTCTCCCGAGCTCTAGCCCACTCGTAGATCTCATAATTGATCACTACCACAAAATACACTGCCATCCTGGTGCCGACACACTACATGCACTCTTACGCCAGCAATACTGGATACTATCAGCACGCCGTGTCATCAGGCATCGTGTATACAAATGTATCCGATGTTTTCGTTGTCGCGCTCAGCCCAAGGCTCCATATATGGCCGACCTTCCCACAGATCGAGTTACACCACAGCCGGTGTTCTCTCAAGTCTCTACGGATTTTGCTGGCCCTTTTCTTATTAAATCCAGCACTTTGAGAAGCGCAAGGCTTTTGAAGGCGTACTTTTGTATCTTTGTGTGCCTCTCCACAAAGGCGGTTCACCTGGAGCCAGTCTCCTCACTCAGCACGGACGCGTTTTTCGCAGCACTACAACGGTTTGTCTCCCGTCGCGGTGTGCCTGTTCTCATCCGTTCCGATTGTGGCACAAATTATGTAGGTGCTAGGAATCAGCTCATTGAAGTGCAAAGGTTTCTTTCTTCCAATGATGATAAAATCACCCACAAACTCACTACTCGGCACATCACGTGGTTACTCAACCCACCTTCAGCTCCATCATTTGGCGGTCTCCATGAAACCGCGGTAAAATCCACCAAACAGTTACTTTACCGAATCATAGGTGATCAGCACTTAACATTTGAGGAATTTGCTACACTTTTAACGCGAATCGAGGCTGTCCTTAACTCCAGACCCCTCTGCCCTCTCTCCTCTGATCCCTCAGACTTTGAACCCCTTACAGCTGGCCACTTCCTCACGGGCCGCCCACTAACTGCCTTGCCCGAAACATCCTTCGATGATAGGCCCTTGACTACCCTCAGACGATTTCGGCTCATACAAGCCATCTCTCAGCGATTTTGGTCCCTGTGGACTCAATCCTATCTCCACACCCTTCAAACCCGCTCTAAATGGCTTTCACCATCCTCCCCTCCTCAAATCGGAGAGCTCGTCCTAATAAAGGAGGACAACTTGCCGGCACTGAAATGGCGACTTGGACGCATCACCCGCACCATACCCGGCAAAGATGGAGTGCCACGTGTTGTGGATCTGGATACAACCAGTGGACACTTGAGAAGGCCGGTTTCAAAGCTAGCCCGGTTCCCGTTGGAGGTCCTCCCGGCCCCCCAGGATGTTCACGCCAAAACCGGCGTGACGTAAAATCAGCTCAGATCCACGCGGGCGGAACGTGACCGTGATGTGGGGATAGACCAGATGGCCGTCCACGCGCGCCGGCGTGTGTCATCCCCGAGCGAGTCAGTCGCCATCCACGCGTGTCGGGGGTGTCATCGACCCGGACGAATGTACAGTGCAAATTAAAAGTGACGATTTCTCACGTGACTCGAATTGGTGTATTTATGTACTCATATTAAAACCGCGTGTGTTACGTGCAGTTGAAATTTACTATATGTGGGCCAGTACCCAGTGCTTATAGGATCAACCCAAACATTGTGACAAAATAAGTGTGGTGTACATACGTCTACCTTTTAGCTCGAAACGACTAAAGCGACTCTCACCACTAAACCTGTAAGTACCATTTCCTTTCCCATCGTGTATTGGTTTTGGCGTAAGCCAAACCAGTAATTGTTAAGCAAGGATTGAAAGAAGTAAATTTTATTATGAATTAATATTTTACAGTCGTACTGGATTGTTAAGTGAATGTTAACGATTAAAAATGTAGATAAAATCGTTAATAAATCCATATTCACAAGTGATTCTATACTTTTTATAGTAATTGTTAAGCAAGGATTGGAATAAGTAAATTTTAAATAAAATGATAAATACTTTTGTTTATACTTTTTTTCATTTATTGCAGCAAGTTAAAGAGTTATGACACTTGGACGTACGTAAAATGCCATTATTTTTGTATTTATAAATCAATTTGGCATTCCATTCTTAGCTGCGTATAAATGTTCATATTCCATAACTTTCGTATTCACAAACGGTGAAAGTAAATTTTCATAAGTAAATGTGAACAATTAACTATGTAGTACACATTCACTGATTATTTTAGAGAAAGTATACATTTACTAGATATAGTTAACATTCACAAACCATCCGCTACCACTGTACTATTTATAACAATAAATCTAATCAATATCTGATTTAGATAGCCAATATTGCCTCAAGACTGGGCCACAAACTTTAATTTATGCTCTATAGATAATCATTAAAACTTTATTGCTTTATGGAGCTTTTGGAATATTTCTTATAATATGACCTAAGAAAGTTTGATCAATGATATATCACATATTATTTTTTTCCTCACAGTATTTCAAGAAATTTATACACTTTTACGCCGATATTTCATCAGATTTCTATGAAATTTGGGGCAAATATTTTTATTCTTTTTGGTTTTTCTTTTGATATCTAATCTCAAAAATAACTTGCATTACCTTCAATTCAGAAATAACTTTAATGGCTTGAAATCAAGGACATGATTATTAAAGAAAGAAACTTTTATATTTGTTGTAAAAGAAAAAAACAAGTAAATAAAATACTTATTATATATTTTTGTGTTCACCACTGGTTTATTTTTGGGTTTACTACCGGTTTCGAAGACCGTCGTCTTCACGTAAGCCGATGAGGATTGCAGCTTGACAATTTAGAAATTGTCGAAATTAAAAAATGTATTAAATTAAGTCTAAATATCATCAACAATCAAACCAATTTTCAAAATAGTCCTCTGCTTAATATGTTTCCTATTTAAAATCCACCCCCTTGGATATCCAGACCCTGACCTGCCCGAAAGATTCATTTTCATTTTTTCCCCACCCCATTTACTTACACTTCTCTCCCCCTACCTCATTCCTCTTATATTATTAACACTTATACAGGAAATGTATTTTTAGCAATTTAGTTTATCTTCACCTGACGATGAAGACGGAGGTCTTCGAAACCGGTAGTAAACCCAAAAATAAAACAGTGATAAACACAAAAAATATAAAATAAGTGTTTTATTTACTTATTTTTCCTTTTCCATAAAACATGACACCACAAAGTGAAACTATAGTCTTTTCGAAGATTCAAGGAAAAAAAATATATGATTGTTTTTCAGTCCACCATTTTGTAATTGAAATGTATAATAAATTAAAAATAAACAAAATTCTAAACTAGCTAAATATGATCCAATGCTGTTGTATTTAACTTTTAGTTTCAAATTCAAAGGGTTACTAATTTAATGTAAGCAAATGGAGTATACAACCTAAAGAGGGGATTAATTTTTTTCATTAAAATTTTATCGAGACAAGCTTAATGAAAGCAAACTAAATGTTCAAGGAAAGGTACTATCTTGGAGTTTAGACTATCACAAACTAGTAAGTAAAATAGGTTTATAAAAAGGAGGGTGAGGTTACTAAGGTTTAGCTTGTGATTTGAATTGTCACAAAATTAATGGAAGCAAAATTAGTATAAGAAGGAGGGGAATTGAATTTTCGCGTTCAATTTAAATCGTCACAAACTTAATGAAATCAAAATGAGTATACAAGGAAGAGTACTTACCTTTTGCTGTCAATTTAAATTGTCACAAATTGTAAGCAAAAAGGCACTTTTTGCTTACAACTTGAATTGTCACAAACTACATGGAAGTAAAATAAGTATTAAAACAGGGGTGCTAACTTTTTGCTTGAAATTCAAATTGTAACACAATTAGTAAAAGCTAAATGATATAACACTAATATAAGATGAACCTGGGAATCATTTTAAATTAATACCTTCAGAATATCCTTCCTGATCCAATCAAATGTGCTTCATTAAATTTATTACCGATTTATTTTTTCATGCTAAATATCCTCAGTGAGATACAGGCAAAAGCCTAGTTTACTGGGGATACGCCAAATGAAAGGCGACAAACCCAGATCCCTTAAAATAATGCATGTCTAAATTAAATTACCTGTTGTTTTTTCGCCAAGTTTGTATATTTCTTGTCATGTGTAATAATAAATAAATAAAAAAAATATTATTTGTTATGAGTGTTGCGTTTGATACTGTCGAGAATGAAATTCTCTATATTATTTATATTAGCATTGTGGAGGTTTAAAGATATTGTAATTTGTTTTATTCCACTTTTTGTAACGGTATAACCCTACCGGTTTCGAGGTTTTCAGCTCATCATCAGGGAAACACAAACAAGAGTATTATTTGTACTCCTCTGATGATAAGGTGAAAGCCTTGAAACCTGTAGGTTTATATTGTTACAAAAAGTTGAATAAACAGTGTTTAATAAAACAAATTACAATGAAATTCTCTTGTGAAGACTTGGGGATAAGTACTAGTTTTCAGATAATTGCCTCCCCTGAGTGGAGTTTTATTTGTCAAATAGAAGCAATCTATTTACATCAATCAGAAAGGGGTAGCAAATAATTTATTTTTTAAAAGACCATCAAATAATTTATTTTTTTCATAAACATGACGATATTAAGAAAAATTTAAAGATTTCATCTTCAGGGCTTCGTCGTTGTCAACTTCTTTGGCATAATTGACTACGATCAAGCGTTGTAAATGAAAACTGCAATATTCTGAAAGATCTTATACAATAGATGAGTTAATTCTCTATTGACTGCGATGCAATAGTCAATTCAGTATTATATAGCATATTTTAAGGTTATTAATATGAAAAAAAAAACGATGAACATAATTTACAAAACACTAAAAAAGATTAATCATCTCATTTTTTAAAAATAAAATACAATTTCAAACAGGGCTGTGGAGTCGGATGAAAATTTACCGACTCCGACTCCGACTCCGGCTTTATTTTATACTCCGACACCGACTCCGACTCCGACTCCGACTCCGACTCCAACTCTTGACTCTGACTTCAATTTTTATTTTATTTTATAATTTACTGCGTCTACCTAATGTATTTATAATGACTTATTAATAATGGATACAGGTATAAATTAAAAATTAATTATATTCGTACACAAATGATTGTTTCAAAAAAATATATAAACAATACGCATTAAGCAATATCTTCACACTAAAATAATATTAAAAATATATATTAATATTTTAAAAAAGAATTAAATGAAACTTTTAAAATAATTAGAAAAACAACACAGGTAGGTATTAAAAAAAATAAGAAAACACTTTATAATAAAATAAAAAGGTTGCTTCATTTGTTTTCATACGTTAACTAAATCTTATTTATATTGTTTATTATTATTTTGATTCAATATTGAATAGAACACAAGATAAGATTTTTTAAAGTAAATATACTTTATATAAATCTTATTTCCTATTCGTGGTCTAAATGGAATTAGATCTCAAAATAAGTCAGGATTTATGGAAGCTCTTAACTTGTGTAGGTGGTAAGTGGTAAGGCCGTGACGGTCAGCGCTGAATCTTGAATAACTTCAGGATATCGCAGTATTGCTGTTTTTATATCTAATTTTGTAAAAACTGTAAACTGAACGTAATTCCCTTTTGGGGTTTATTGCGATTATAAAAGTCTGCATAGTATCAGGCATGAAACGATGAGAGGTTAACTGGTTAACACATACCGTAACGTTATTCATTAAAGAAAATGTTAAAATAATTTAACGGAGTCGGTCGATTTTTTCCGACTCCGACTCCGCCTAAAATGTTCCGACTCCACGACTCCGGCTCCGACTCCGACTCCACAGCCCTGATTTCAAATACAAAGAACACTTTAATTCAAACTTTTTTGTTTTTCCCTTTTTGTAAATGTATCAACGATTTCTTGAAACACCTGTCATAAAGTTAAGGTTAAAGCCACGTGTTATTTTATCGTCTGTGATTCGCTAATTGGAATTTCAAAGCTTTCACTTAAGGATCGTCTGCGTTGTACACTGACGAATTATTAATAGCCTCTTTATCAAAAAGTTTTCTAATGGAAACTTTGAATTTATACAAGCGAACGTTTTTAATTTCAATATACGGGGATTAACTTGAGAGTTTGTTTACATGATATGTCTAGTCACCCTTTTACTTTCGCAGCGAAAGCTTTTTAAACATTATTCGAACTTTCTAACAGTTTGTTTTGTGATTGACTTCTTTTTGTAGAGCTTTTTTATAAATCTCTGACAAAAATATTATGTACGAGCGTCATCCAGAAAGTAAGGTTACAACATTTATGAAAGATCGAAAAATGCTTGTATTTAATTGAAATTCACAGGATACTTTACAAACATATTAAACTATTTTTCGACGTAATTGCCGTCGAGATTGAGACATTTCTGTAGTCGGGGCACCAGCTTTTGTATGCCAGTGTCATAGACCTCCGCCGCCAGCTCTTTTAGCCACTTTTTCACAGCTTTTTTGACCTCCTGATCGTTGGAAAATGGTTGAAGTGTAGTGACACACCCACGTCTCATCTCCCGTCACGATAGAGTCCAGAAAAGCTTCTCCCTCCTGTGCAAAACGATCCAAAAATTCACGCGCGGCGGTCACGCGATTTTGACGGTGCTCCGGTGTGAGCATTCTGGGCACCCATCTCGCACACAACTTCTTGTAACCAAGTTTTTCCGACACAATTTTACCAAGGTGACTTCGAGAAACGTCAGGAAATTTTTCATGAAGGTCGTCAAGCGTCATACGGTGGTTATTTCGCACTTGTTCTTCAATTTTTTGCACAAATTCGTCAGAAATCACTGCCTTGCCTCGTCGTGAGTATCAATCAGTACGGCCTTCTCTGAACAACCTAACCCACTTCGTGACATGTTGTCGATTCATCACATCAAAATTATCCAAATCGGATATTCGCGGCGGTATTGTTCTGCAAAGTCAAAAAACGGATGACCGCGCGGATCTCGCACGGACGGGTGGTGGCGGGAGCGCGCGACGACCTCTCCATCGGAAAAATTTACTGTGACTGAACAAAATGGCCGACAAACACGCGGAACCAAACAAACTGACTGTTAAGATCCCCCCTACACGCCAGGTGTTTAAACATCAATAACCAAACCAATTTTCATAAAAGCCCTCTGCTTAATATGTTTCCAATTTAAAATCCTCCCCTGTCTTAAAGATTCACATTCACTTTCACATATTTTTTCCTCACTCCATTCACCATTGTATTACATCTCTCCCCACCTCACTCCCCCTACCTCACCTCTTTTATATTAGGTTATTTACACTTGTACAGAATATACTTTAGCAACTTAGTTTATATTCACCTGACAGAGAAGACGGTGGTATTCGAAACTAGTTGTGATCCTAAATTAAACCTGTGGTGAGCACAAAAATATAAAATAAGTTTTTTATTTTACTTATTTTTTCCTTTTATGTAAAAAATGGCACCACAAAGTGAAATTATAGTCTTTTCGAAGATTCAAGAAACAAATTTCTTTATTTATTTCGTTGAAAAGAAGGTTTAGCATTCAATAAATTTGTGCGAGTATTTATTTTTAAGTAAAAAAACGGTTTGAATTAAATGTTTTTTTAATGCCTCGAAACTTTCGATTATCGAGAGCTTCGTCGCTCAATTTAAAATTCAATATATAAGGTGAATGGCCAGACATTGAATATACATTGTGAATGACCAGAAAAAAAGTCCTTTATTTGTAACGGAAGAGAAATCAGACCCTGCGGGCGTAAATCGCTATAAATTTTAAACGAGAAAACGGTTCCTGAAACCAAACATAATTGAATTTCTTTGATACGTAATAAAACTGTCATGTTCATGCAATAATATAGCAATGAAAAAATCTAATTTCCATTTATTTACCTATCCCAATATTTACATTTAAACCTTTCACTCAGCAATTTATTTTATTACTATCATATGTTTGTCAATACTTCATTCGATAATAGTTTGATAGGCTTATTATCAGGTGGCAATCTCTTTCAACAAGACAACAGTAAACAAAAAATCATCAAAATAAACGAAGCACAAAATTGATCAAATTCTAACAGAGGGAAACTGAAAATCTTTTACAATAAGATAGTATGCAAAACATATTGTCCTACTCGAACCGTATAGTAACAAAATCTGCTAAGTTCATAACAGTATTCTAGTACCAACTTTGATGTATGAAGGCGAAATGTCGACATGGAAAAAAATTGAAAGAAACAAATAAATACTGTCGAAATGCGTGCACTTTATTACATTGGATGATAATTTAGGAAAAAATACGGAATGAGAGGATCAAGAAAGAATGTTAACTTAAGAATAATGTATTTAGTAGGAGGAAGAAATTCAATCTGAGATGATTTGGGCATGTGGAACGAATGAATGAAGAAAGTCTTACATTACAAATATATCTAAAAACAATAAAGAACAAATACAAAAAAAAATCCTCAGATATCTATGGTACAGAACAAAGGACGATTACCCAAAATATGCTCACCATGTCGAACTTCTCACGGCGTGTAACTATAGAAGTCTCGAAACAAGAAGGCAAGAATCCATTGCGATATTCCAACTTAAGGTTTTTCAAGATTTCTTGAACTGTCCTGCGATTCTAGAAGCACTAAGTTTATATGTACATAATAAATATAGCCATGCAAGGAATCAACCTCTGTTCTACATATCAACTTACAGGACGAATATCATGGCTAAACACTCAGTCACGCGTGGTATAGAGATATTGAACCAACTGAATGACACTGTTGATATATTCTCGGTACCGTCTAGCAGTATGAGAAGAATCCTGGCTGATATTATTCTTAACGAATAAGCTAACGCTAGAAGCAGACCCTCTTTGTGTAACAGGAGAAATCCGTGCAAAGTGGATAAAAAAATTACAAACACACAGTAAAAATTGGAGTGGAAGGCGTGGTTCAGGCAGATGGCATTACGGTTGGATCTAGCGAAATTAATTTTGAATAAAATAAATGTTGGATATAAGGGAATTTGAAGGAGGTGTTTAAGAATATGTATTGATGTAAAGAATCAAAAGATGTATGCGTGACAGGAAAGTCTGGCGCTTTATTATATGTAGCTACATCAGCAGATAAATGGCGTGATGGTTTGTGTGTATGCATGTATCAATATAAGTTTTGGAAGATATTTTTCAAAACAAACTAAAAATCAATTCAAACATACAAAAGAGATATATGTGTCGATACAAAATCAATTATTTGATAAAAATACGATATAAAGAAAGTTTTGAGTTGTCATTTAATTGAGTATTTTATTATTATCAGTTCATGACCGTCTTTATCCTTTCAGAGCAAGGATCCCACTGGTGGAATAGTTCTTCAGGATACCCCAAGGTTCGCCCTTCAAGGCTGGAGGCTCCCAAGGGCATTCTCCAATAGATACGAAACCCAGGGGCGAAACACGACCAGTGGACAGGTTCAACATTTAATTCTTCAAAACTCATCATTCGCTTGCTTATCATTATAATGGCTTCTTTATCATTCATTCGCTCTCTAACCTTCCATCTGTCCAATTTAATAACCTTGGTTATTTTTTTTTCAATGGTTTTTTTACACCTTGCAAGATTTTCAAATTGTCATTAAGTTGTTGACTTTCCTTTCTATGGTAATTTACTCTAAAACATTAAGGGTTTCTTTTTTGTCAAATTTTAGTACCTACACTACAATAAATCACTACTTTTCTATGTGCTTAGTGATCACTTACCATAAACAGTAATCGTCGAAGAAGCTTTGGAGATGGGTTTTGTTTTATGTTTTATTTTTTTATTTGATTTTCTCGTCATATTTCGTACAAGGAGGTCGTTGTCGCTTGTAATTTGGAAGGTCACAGGAACAGAAATAAAACACTACCTTTGCAACCTTTGCAATACGCTCTTCAAACAGCGGAATGCTGAGTGAACTGAAGAAGAATGTTCAACAACCTCAATTTGGGTTACGTTCTTCAGCATTGAGGTCACGACGAAGAAAACAATGGTTTTCAAGAAAATAATTTAACCACAGGATCAAGATTAAATATTCCCAAATTATCAATATACACTACACTCCACCTAAAGCTGAATGTGGTACAATCACATATCGAAAGATCTACAAAAAAAATTATAAACTTCGTCTTCCCTTGGTGAGTTTTCCGCGGTTTTCTTACCAAATATGTTTTTATAAACATACGCAGATGTGGAGAAGTACCTAATCTAATGGGCACAGCCACCACCTTCCTACCTTAACACTCAACTTATATCTTCTCCCTGGCTCCATCCCAACTCATTGTCTGCGAAGACTGTTGGGGTCAGCTCTCCTCGTCCTCAGGTTGTATGCTCTTCTGTCCCGGACTACGTCCCCCAGGCCGTGCCTCTGCAGCAGGTTATCTTTTTGCACCACCCATGAATTCTTTGGTCTTCCTCTGGTTGTTATTCGAGGAAGATCCATGGAGATTGCCTGGTTCACAATGTGATCGGGTGCTCTGCGTCCAACGTGCCTATATCATCTCAATCGCCTCTCCTCCATCTTGCTGTTGATGTCTGTAACACCTAGGCTTCCACGAATGCGTGACCTTTTTATTTTGTCTCTTAGGGACACACCAGCTGACCATCTTAGCATGCGCATTTCAGCAGTTTCTAGTTGCCTAGAGTAAAAGTTATATATCGTCCAGCACTCGGAGCCATAGAGGAGTGCGGGTCTGACAATCGTTTGGTATACTTTTCCTTTTAACTTTACTGGCATTTTTGGATCACATAGAACTTGCGTCATTGATCTAAACTTCATCCATCCCACACTAATTCTATGTGTTACATCTGCGCACATCCTCCATCGCTATGGATGAGTGACCCAAGATACTTAAAGGAGTCACAATTTGGTAATGTTTCTCCATCCATTTGCAACACTCAACTTATATTTATTTATTTTTTAACAATTTTAATCTGATAACAATAAAAGGTTCGAATCCTGAGTTAGAGCGCCCTTGAGGAAAATGTGCTTTCTAAACTGCTCTATATTTTGTCCTTTATTATTATAAATATTTGGTGAAATCAAACCCACATCTCACAATCTCAACATCGTTCTTGATCGGCCTCGAAGTTGAGAATCCCCTCACCATCCCAATGTCAATTCAGTTATATGCGAAACTGTGCCATGAAATTTGTTTAAAGTGAGTGAACCGTTGCACACCAGCAAACTCACAGGCCACACCATTGTTATAGATTCAATGACACACCGAAGTGTGACGATTGGAGCACACCGGCATGTTATATATACAGTTATCAAAAACATGTAAGATTAAAGGATACGAGTATACTATATCTACATTTTATATATTTTTTTCAACGTACGCATTTCTATTTAACTATTTTTTATTATTTTTTTCATATAAATTTTAATTTTTTTATCAAATTAACTGATTATATTTGTAAAAATATACGAGTGAAAATTACATTTTGTCCTTGCACACCACGCTTCGTGTATAACACCACATTAGCATTTCAATTCGAAGCGGCATTATAGTATGTAACTCGGCTCGACACATTTCCCGCGAAGAGATATTAAAACATCCTACTGCAGCCACTGTGTTTGATGTGTCCAGAACCAAGTTATTTATTTGAAAATAGTTATGTTACAAAACGCCATGATGACTAGTCACCTTTATAGAATTGGTATTGTGGAGGAATCTGGCTTATTCTTTTTCTTCTTCCTGGCACTGTCCTAACTCATTGCCTAGGTCAACTGTTGGGGTCGGCTCTTCTCGTTCTCAGGCTGTATTTTCTTTGGTTCTGGGTGTCGCTTTCATCTAGGCCGTTTTTCTGCACGATTTTGGAGTATTGAGTCATCCAGGAGTTCTTTGGTCTTCCTCTGGACTGCTGTCTAGGAAGATCCACAAACATTGCCTGGTTTACACTATGGTCTGGTGGTCTACGTCTTATGTGCCCGTACCATCTCAGCTGTCGCTCTTCCCGCTTACTATTTATGTCAGTCGCGTCATCCTGGCTGCTTGTGTAATTTGGATGATGCGACTGTGGCGTTCGTATGCTCGGTCAATGACCGGCGAAGCGACCTTTGCATACCTTGACAATTCGAAACAAACAAGTGCAAGGTCCACACGCCGGTCATTCAACTCACTATTAGGCGTAGAGCGCATTCCATGTTAGAGCGAGAAGGCAACACATCTGTCGCGCCAGTTCCCAAAACAGAATGATACCTACATACGACAAGAATCGTATCGTGGATGCTGAAACGAGACGGTGGTATATCGTGTGCGCATTCCCGCACACATTAAGAATAGTATAAATACCTACGTCTATCAATTAAATTTCTCTTCCCGCATTGCGATCTAAACAAGTTTTATTTATCAACAAACCATCATCATCATCTCTCCTAAACGACTATTAATCATGTGTTTGTCGCTTATCCTTGGCGTGGCAGATTTGATTTACTAAATGCCATATATTTTCCTTGTCCAATTAATGTTTCTTCCCTCTCCACCATATTTGAATTTTCTTTCCTCTCCACCATCTCTTTCCTTTCTTTTGATTAATGATATATCACTTTAACTTTGACTTTTACAACGTATATTGTTCATAAGTTTCATCAAGATGAATAATCACTTTAATATTTTTGGCGACCATGTAATTTCATTTTTTTTTACTTTTGTCTACTTGTTGTTTTTACAATGTCAAGTGTTAAATAAATAAATAAATGTGGCGTTTTTTCTTCTTCGAACAACTTATCCACTTATAGATCGACTGCTAATAACTTGAATCAGTTGAGACTTTTAACTGTCTATCATTGTAATTTTATTCGTTCTATTAACTTACGATTTCATGTTTGGCATTGATAAGATGACACACATTGTCTATCATTGTAATTTTATTCGTTCTATTAACTTACGATTTCATGTTTGGCATTGATAAGATGACACACATTGTCTATCATTGTAATTTTATTCGTTCTATTAACTTACGATTTCATGTTTGGCATTGATAAGATGACACAAATTGTCTATCATTTTAATTTTATTCGTTCTATTAACTTACAATTTCATGTTTGGCATTGATAAGATGACACAAATTGTCTATCATTGTAATTTTATTCGTTCTATTAACTTACGATTTCATGTTTGGCATTGATAAGATGACACACATTGTCTATCATTGTAATTTTATTCATTCTTTTAACTTACGATTTCATGTTTGGCATTGATAAGATGACACAAATTGTCTATCATTGTAATTTTATTCGTTCTATTAACTTACAATTTCATGTTTGGCATTGATAAGATGACACACATTGACTATCATTGTAATTTTATCCGTTCTATTAACTTACGATTTCATGTTTAGCATTGATAAGATGACACACATTGTCTATCATTGTAATTTTATTCGTTCTATTAACTTACAATTTCATGTTTGGCATTGATAAGATGACACACATTGTCTATCATTGTAATTTTATTCGTTTTATTAACTTACGATTTCATGTTTGGCATTGATAAGATGACACAAATTGTCTATCATTGTAATTTTATTCGTTCTATTAACTTACGATTTCATGTTTGGCATTGATATGATGACACAAATTGTCTATCATTGTAATTTTATTCGTTTTATTAACTTACGATTTCATGTTTGGCATTGATAAGATGACACAAATTGTCTATCATTGTAATTGTATTCGTTCTATTAACTTACGATTTCATGTTTGGCATTGATAAGATGACACAAATTGTCTATCATTGTAATTTTATTCGTTCTGTTAACTTACGATTTCATATTTGGCATTAATAAGGTGACACAAATCATCCTTGTATGGTCGGATTGTATATACGTATTGTCTATCAATAATTGATTCACATAAAAATAATGTGAAAGAACGTAGATCTTTCACCTGGAAGTTTGGATTCGATACCCGATGGTGGCCAAAAAGAGAATATGATGATGTCAATAAAGCTACCAAATTGCACTCAAATAAAGTGAAACAAACGAGTAATTCATTTTTTTTTGTTAGTAGAATATATGAGGAATCATGCTTTCAAGTTACGCTAAATAATTGAAATTCTCATTAAAAACAGAAAAAAAGCGAAACAAAAAAGCAACCCTCGCAAAAATGTTTTTTTTTTAATATACAACGTGTGTGAGGTGAAATCTTTCTTCATCCGAACATTTGAGGTTGGAGGCTGGTCGGACATCATGTTTCCTCTTTTATTTATCCATTTTCGCATTTCTGTATTGCGAATATGTTAATTGACGTTTTTTTTTTATTGAAAATATTTTGATGAAGTAACATTTAAAAATCTTTCTCGTTCCCATTTTTTGTAAAAGCTCAAAATAAATTACATGATATTTTTTCGCGGTTTTATAGGTGTGTCTAAAATAATCGTATTCATGATATTTGTTTGAATTTTTTTTTAAAAAAGGTAAGAAAATTTATATCAAATATTTTTTAATAAAATAAATTAAATACTTTTTTATTTTGAAGTCACCTTTACTTTGAAGTCAACTTTGTTTTGAGGTCACCTTTATTTGGAAGTCACCTTTATTTTTTAATAATCTTTCAAAAAACAGGGGTGAATGCAAAATAAAATACATGTCTTATTTATTTTATTAATTTTTATAAACATGACACTACAAAGTGAAACAAAATATTTTTCTAAGAATCAAGAAATAAAGTCTAGACTTTTTCTTGAACTGACAGATATCGGGTTGAAAGTTTAACTTTAAAAGCTTAGACGTCCTTCACTGTTTTAAACTAAAAAAGTTTAAACTAAAAAACTAACCTTTACTGTCTTACTTTTCCCTTGCTCTTTCGCCAATCAAAAGACAACTTTTCCTGAAGATTTCCAGCCATCTCTCAAAATTCACACAGAAGAGGAAATAATTTGATACAAACGTAGGGTTCTAAGAAACAATGCTTTGATGTGTGTATTTTTTCAGATGTTTTAACAATTTTTTTTCCTAAAATATCACCTCTTTGGCATATGAATTTCCTATTTTTTAAACACTTCATTTAATTTTATAATTTCAATGATGTAGGCTTTTTATAAAAGGATTTACAAATTCACCGTTGCGTGTTATTATAAATAAAATTCAAATTATATTTTTAAAGATTTAATTCTGTGTTATGTCGCACTTACTATATCGCGGGAGTCTTTGTAAAAAATCTGATGTAAAGTGGTCGTACTTTCTTAGGTTCAAAACAAATCTCAGGCAAACATTTTGAAGGCGCAATAGTTTTGTCAACGGTTTTTTCCGTAATATCTATATAATGTTTTTATTTCTCATTCTCTATTTCCATTGATAAAACATCTCCATGGGTTTCCCGTACTTTTACCCCATTATGCATCCCTAATAATAGTGTTTTCAGAATCGTATTCTTCTGGAATAAAAGCACCAAGAAATTTAGAATCAAATATTAATAAAAGTAGTGTAGGGTCTTGGAATACATAACGTTTCTTTCCATTTCACTTACAAATACTGTCACTAAGTTATCATGAAAATTTAGTTTTAAACCCCAGTTCTAGATTTACTAAAAAATATATAACATGTTTAAACTACAATATAAATAATTTGGTAAAGCGCTTTTTCCTGATCAGTACAATCACCTTAAGAGAGTTTCCTAACAAGCTCAATTAAAAATAAGGGAAGTCGATAGACACAAATGTCACTAACAAGACCGCAATCTGGTTATCTGTAAAATGGCCTAAGAGTTAAACCAGTCCCGAAGTGAATGGGTCAGAAAGCGAAATTTTGTCTGTTCGATTAATAAGTTCAACTTAACTAACATGTCTTACAGAAAGTAATTGAGAGAGTTGAATAATTATTGTATTGTAATTTGTTTCATCAAACACTATTCTACTTCTTTTTTGTGCTCCCCTGATGATGAGATGAAAGCCTTGAAACCGGTAGGGTTATACCGTTACAAAAAAATGGAATAAACAGTGTTTGATAAAACAAATTACTATGTCCTTAAACCTCCACAATGACTTAACTATAAATAATATATTGTATATGATTGTTATAATATTTTACAAATTCTTTATATAAAGTACAACCTGACGGGATAATTACCATTCAACAATCTTTTCCAACCAACCAGAAATATTTTGAAGAAGGCTTTAGGGAAACAATTGATCATCGTGGGATAAATACCTGTCAAATGAGACAGAGGAAGACGCCACATATCATGTCTTAAGAACTTACGAGAATGGTTTGGGTGCAGTTTTACTGAGGTATTTTGGGTTCCAGTGAATAATGACGATGACTAACCTCAGATAAGAGTGGGTACCTCGAGAAGAAGAAACGGTTTTGAGCACTTCAAAGTTCTCGTGTATGTATTGCAGTGGTTCGTTGGATTGCTTAATAATTATTGAGTTATTATTTTATATACTATTCTATATTAAAAATTACTGCACCTGATCATCCAAGGCAAAAAAGAAGGCCGTAGAGGTGTTGGCAGGAAGCAAATCTCCTGGCTTCGCAATATAAGGGGCGTTGGAGATCTTTTTCGAGCTGCCGGGAACAAAGATATCTACTCTCAAGTAATATTCAACGTTGGGAGGACCTGACATGATACTGAGAAGAAGAAGATTCTGTATTATTATTTACATTGTATAAAAGGTACCGTGACCATTAACATTAAATAAATTAATAATTAATAAAGAAATGGCAAAATATGGCCATATGACGGGACATTATTTTTTTAAGGGATGATATGAAGCCATTACACCTGATTAAGAATTCCAGAAAATTCAATGATCTCGAAAGCCTGATATAGTCAAGTCATGGTATGAAGTCATTACAATAATAAAAATTATTGTTCTTTTAAGAAATCTCATATCTTAAGTTTTATAAATATTATCGAAAACAATTCAATTTAATTATATTCGTGGTGTG
This sequence comes from Odontocerum albicorne, assembly GCA_949825065.1. NCBI lineage: Eukaryota > Metazoa > Arthropoda > Insecta > Trichoptera > Odontoceridae > Odontocerum > Odontocerum albicorne. The sequence continues at coordinate 2,600,809 of OX463846.1, read as the reverse complement.
CCAATTTAATTCACGAAAAGCTATTCCTTCCTTCCTGTTGTCAGGGCAATCTCTATTTTTTTCTGATATTGTCCTCTTTTCATATATAGTTAGTTTAGAATATCCTGAAGACGAGTCGCATATGACTTGAAACTAGTTGAGTTTAAAAATATATAGTTTCAAGTGGATTCAACAGTGTTTCAATTTTGATTATATTTGAATAATCACGAATTGAATAAAGCCAAAACTCTAGAAATCTTGTAAATCTAAAATGATATTAGTATACCAAAGATTGACTTACGTAGTACATACTATCTTGATCCAAAAGTTTTAGGACTTTATTCATAAAATCGAAAATACAAGTTTATTCATCAAAATCGATAGGGTACTCCCCATCAACTGCAACGCACTTACGCCAGCGCTTGATCCAATCCTCGAAACACCGCTGGTACTCAATTTTCGGTATATCCATCAGAACCGTCTTCGATTTTTTCGTGGCATCCTCTCGGGTGCTGTAACGCGTTCCGCGAAGTGGTTGTTTAAGTCGGTTGAACAGGAAAAAGTCGCAGGGAGCCAGATCAGGTGAATTCAAAAGCTGCTGGATAGTAATCGTGTTGTTTTTGGTCAAAAACTCATGGAAATCATGTATTTCGCGATTTCAACGCGGTCCTTTTTTTTGCATGAAATTGAGGTCTTTCGGCACCACTTTTGCAGCGTCACGTCTGAGGCCTAAATCACTAACCAAAATATTTTAAGCGGATCCATAAGCAATTTTCAAGTCCTCTGTCATCTCTCTTATGGTCAATTTGCGGTTTTCAGCCAACATTTCTTTGATTTTATCGATGTTTTCATAGGTTTTCGACTGGCACTGCGTTCGTCATCCTCGACCGACTCACGACCACTTCTGAAGAATTCGTGCCACCGAAAAACACTTCTCCAACATTAACAACGTCTGCGGACTGTTAAATTCGTTTTTCACACAAAATTTAATACAAACTCGTTGATGCACAGTTGACGCCATTTTCAAATTTGTAAAAAATCGAAAACACGCACAAAGGTAGATGTACTCAGTACAGCGTAACTTTTACAAATGGCAAGCTATGACGCTGAAATTTAGAGGTAAGTCAATGATAGATGTGGTAACCTAACAAAAAAAAAAGAATTCCAATCGGGTGACTGACAGCGCCACACGGTGGCCGGTCCTAAAACTTTTTGATCAAGGTAGTACTTATAATTTTGTCTCGCAGCTCATAAAAGGGATGGTAATTTATGACCGAGTTGTGAAATAGTCAATAAATAATCGGTATAAAGTATTAACCTATTTTTCCATTTTTATGCATTGTCAGTACGTTTCAGGAAATGACCTTATTTACTTGTGGCACGACAAATTAAAGGTTTCCATATCAATTGAGTATCCACTTTAAATTGTCTGGGTTTTTTGTATAAATATAAATAAAAAGCATATAAATGTATATAATTTAATCTCATACATCATAAATATAAGAAAGTCAGTTTTTTCTCATCGATCACTGTCACATGGAATATGAGTGTAACATTGAATTGATAAAGAAGTATCGAACGATATATTCGAAAAATAATCAAAGATTAAAGAAATGGTGAAGGGATGTTTCAAAACACATATCTCATCACATTGTGCTTTGGATATTTCAAGGCTCGTTAAAATAGGGAAAAAACTGAAAGAAAAAAACATTTTGATCGCCATCTAAAGATTCAGAAGATCCCCTCTTTGAGTTACAAGGGTAGTTTTTTTAAGCTCTGAAGGGAAAACTATTCCGGAATCAACTGATCAACGGAATAAATAAATAATTTATCAAAGGTTTCGAGGTAAACTCTAAAAGGCACTCCATGTTAGAAAATTATGAAGTTCCACAAAGTCGAATGCTTTGGTTAAATTTTAGCTTGGTTTCATACTTGTGGAAATGAAAAAAAAACAACGTTTGGGAATTGCTGTTAATTTTTTTTCCTTAATTATAAACGAGTTGAGGTATCTGTTAATTATTTGAGGTATATGTTAATTCGTTGGACATCTATTTCCTCAAAAATAAGGTGAAAAACGAATTGCTTCATATTATTATTTATAACTAACTTTAACCAAATGATCAACCCTTAAAAAAAATAATAGAAAAACGTAAAAAAATGTAAGAAAGAAAAATTGTATTATAAAAAAAGGTAAATGAATCTCTAACAGTCAGATGAAGATATCGGATTGCGTTACTATTTCGCTATATACAATACAACCTGGTGGGATTATTGCCATGTGGTATTCTCTTCCAAACAACCAGAAATGTGTTAAAGAAACCTTAAACTAAAACTAATCGATAACCCTTTTTTTTAATCAGGGTTTTAGCAGGGTTTGAAACCGTAATCTCTGGGCTGTAAGATAGACGTCTTACCTACAAGGTCACTTAAGTCGTCAGATAAAGGTGTGGTTGGACCAAGCATATAAAATTTCAAAAGAAGGAAAAACGTAAACAGAAGGAGCTGTATGAGAAGATATTTGAATGTGAAGGGGGTGAAGTAAGAATAGTGGAAGAGTTACGATAAAATTTAAAAAAAATTTAACACTGCACGGATTTCTCCTGTTACACAAAGAGGGTCTGCTTCTAGCGTTAGCTTATTCGTTAGGAATAAACTCAGCCAGGATTCTTCTCATACTGCTAGACGGTACCGAGAATATATCAACAGTGTCATTCAGTTGGTTCAATATCTCTATACCACGCGTGACTGAGTGTTTAGCTATGATATTCGTCCTGTAAGTTGGTATGTAGAACAGAGGGTGATTCCTTGCACGGCTATATTTATTGGGTACATATAAACTTAGTGCTTCTAGAATCGCGGGGGGACAGTTAAAGTAACCTTGGAAAACCTTAAGTAGGAATATCGCAATGGATTCTTGCCTTTTTGTTTCGAGGCTTCTATAGTTACACACCGTGAGAAGTTCGGCATAGTGAGCATATTTTGGGTAATGGCCCTTTGTTTTGTACCATAGATATCTGAGGTTTTTTTTTTATTTGTTCTATATAATTTTTTATATATATTTGTTTTATTTTTGTTCTATATTTTATATATTGAACTCCAAAACAGTCTTATTCAAAGAAAGAGGAAATTGTTATATTTTTTCATAAAAAAACAGTTAAGATTATGAAGACTTTAGATACATTTTTTTAATAATATGGTTATGAAAGGAAAAGAAGGAAAATCTAGCTTGGCAATTCCTTTGGGAACCTGGCAAAAGTTCGCCGCATAGAGCCTCCCAGAAGCATGACGTAAATTGGCAGGGGTGAGTTTTTACAGCTTCAAGGTAAATCGTATTCAAAGATGCCATAAAAAATAAAACATTTCTCTGCCATAAAATATTATAACTGCCTTATATTCTTTATTTCGTTTCTTATAGATGAAAATAAAAAAAATATTTTTTATTTTAAAATTTAACGCTTAGAAATTCAACAACCAAAACAATAAAATTATAGAATCTAAAAAAATCACAATTTTAAATTTAAAACATTCACACGATACACGAAAAACCTTATAATTGCATTCACTTAATAAAGCATAATTCACAGTGCTGAAGCGGAAGATACACAACAACGTATAATAATAAAACGACCATTTATATAGCGCCGTTTAGAAAGCAAACTCTCTCAAAAGCGCTCTAGCTCGGGGACTCGAACGCACTGGTATTGACCGATTAAAATATTACTAAATAAATAGATACAAGTTAATTCTGTATTAAGTTCCATTTTTTTATGTTGCTGAGGCAATGGACTTTTCCACTATTAAAATTAACAAATCCTCTAATTTATTCTGAAATAGCTAATCATTGTCATCGTGAAAACCATACATTTTCTGTCGATGATGTCAAATTCTTACATACTAGTTGCAACCCGTGATATATTCACGGAAGTAAAACAAATTATACATTTTTGAAATACCGAATGGAGCAAGATCAGCTTAAAGTTTTTTGGGTTCATTAATGTTTAAAGTTTAAAATAAAAAAGGTGCATCTTGATTGATGAATTATTTAATTCTCAAAAATCTCTTTATACACGATGTTTTGTGTATACACATTACTGTTGTTCAATTTAAATCGTTGATAAAGTTTTTCTTGATTATTTGTAGTTTTCAATCTTTACACTTTAATCGTAGTAGCCAAAATGAAAAGTGTAATTTCACGAGTTTGGTCATTTATGTATTAAAAACTCTGAAATTTAATTTTATTATTTTTCTTAGATTTATAATATTAGAGAATGAAAAAGAATGTTATATGTTGACAAACAATTTAATTTATTCTACAATCGTCGATAACAAGAGCAATTGAATACGAGGAAAACGATTTATATGAGCAATGGCATAAGATTTCGCACAAAGACAAAGCGAAAGAATCCTTTTAACGTATTTTTAGGTGAACTGCTCTTCGCGAAATTCAATCCCACTATTTCAAAATCAATGCGACAACGTGTAAATTTCAATATAAACTCTTCTTTGAATATTAAAGTCTCCTGATATGTTCCAAATTTGAGTCCTTTTTGTATTTTAAGAAGACTATTTACGAGCTAACGCTTCAAAATATTGTATTTTTACACTTGGAGATAACAAGTGATACATATTGCAAAACATGAAAAGTATATTGTTTTGCAAACAAACATGTTTTTATACTTGCAGATAACAAGTGATACGAAAAGTGATATACATATTACAAATCACGAAAAGTATATTGTTTTGCCCACAAACATATTTTTATACTTGCGGATAACAAGTGATACATATTACAAAACATGAAAAGTATATTGTTTTGCCCACAAACATATTTTTATACTTGCAGATAACAAGTGATACATATTACAAAACATGAAAAGTATATTGTTTTGCCCACAAACATATTTTTATACTTGCAGATAACAAGTGATACATATTACAAAACATGAAAAGTATATTGTTTTGCCCACAAACATATTTTTTTGTGTATATTTTGGCATTTTTCTCAAGTCTTCTAATATTTTTTCAAGAATTTAAGTCCTTTTTCTCGCATTTTAAGTCTCGAAGTATTTATTTCAATGCTTTTTCTGTGGAAAGTTTCTCAAATATGTTACTTATTTTTAAAATGGTTATAATATATTTTCAGCGTCTTTCCAATCATGGATTAGCGCTACGCTCAAACAGATATTGTCTATTGGCCTTTCCAGTTCATCGCTCCTCTTTCTTTACCTCGTCCTTTACTGTTCATGCAGTGAGATTCTGGAATCAGTTACAAACCAATATAAGACTCGCTCCGTCCTTGGCATGCTTTAAGAAGCAAATGAAAAAACTCTTAATTTCTAGTCAGTAAAATAACGTGTTTCATTCCTGATTTTTCTCTCCCTTTCCTCTCCACCATCCTTTCCTTTCCTTTTGATTGATGATATCTCACTTTATATGAAAAAGAATGTTCGGGTGATTGTCCGTCTTTGTGGAGTTCGTGGGCATGTGCTCACATATACGTTTATGGATTTTGTGAGGATGGATAGTCATTTGAATGATTTATGCGACCACGTAACTTGCTTCATTTACATTTTTGTCTGGTTGGTTGGAAGAGATTACCACCTGGCAATAAGCCCGCCAGATTGTATTTGCAGTAAAAGTGTTAAATAAATAAATAATATATATTACAAACCACGAGATGTATAATGCTCACAAACATCATTTCGTGTGTAAAATGTGACAAAATGTTCTCTTGCAATACAATAAAAAATTCAGTTCTTTACGTATTCTGATTTCGTATTCGTAACAAAAACCAAGTGTACGACATTCTCTAAAGACCCACTAGAGTGCAGAATTTCAGTACGTGACGAGCCAATTGAACAAGCAACCCATTTCAGATATCTTGGCAGATGAACTGATCAGCTCTCATGACCTCCCCAGAGAAGTAAGGCATCAGGCAGATAAAGCTGCAGTTGTGGCGGGCTGCCTGAGAGATGTCATATGGAGGAATAAGATATGAGAACGGATAGCAAGGTACGCATTTATAAGACCTGTGTGCGACCTATCCTCACATATGGCATCGAAGCGAGGGCGGACACTGTCAGGACAAAAAGTATGCTAAGAACGACGGAAATGAGAACTCGACGCGCTATTGCTGGTAAGACTTTGCGTGATCGTGTAAGGAACACCAAAATCCGAGAAGTCTGTGAGGTCCAAGATGTGGTGAGATGGGGACGACAGCGTCGACGATACTGGTACCAACATGTACAGAGAATGAATTCCACAACAATTCCATACATAGCTCTGCATGGGGTGCCGGATAGACGGCGTCCAGCAGGGAGACCCCCGAAACTATGGAGAGATAGCTGGAGCTCAGCATCACAGGAGGACAACCCTGCAGTAACAGACTCTTGAAAGTCTATAGAAAGTTTAAGAAGAAGACGAAAACGTATTCTGAGTCTCACCCTATGTACGAATTTGTAATAGGCTGGTATATACGAGTATTAAATATCACGAAACATATAACACTCACAAATATAATTTAAGGCATTTAATTATAATTTTCTAAAGTATCCCAACACATTAAGAATCTATGTCACATTTTTAATGTTAAGAGATTTAAACTATGTGTTTTATTACGAGTATATTCATAACGAATGATTCACTTATATTTATTGTCATTATCGTCAGTAACACATAACAGGTGATACATATTACGAATACAAACAAACATAATTGTAATGTTTATAATTTGTCGATTTCTCAAGTCTCGTTATACAATTTCTCTTGTGTTAGAAAAAGACAAGTCTCGTAATACAAGAACTTAAGTCCTTTTTGTATTTTAAGTCTTGAACCTTATATTTTATAATGTTCATTCTGAAAGTTTCAGAAATGTTTATTTTTATTATCTTTCATAACAGGTGAAACATATTGATCACGAGATATATAATGCTCACAAAAATAATTTAATGCGAATAATTTGACATACTCGAAAATTCCCAATCTACCATGAAATAAAAAAGTTAAGATATTTTCGTTTTTTAAGTCTCAAAGTATTTTTATCTTGAAGGTTCAAATTTTTATACTCCTAGAAAACCAGTTCAGTTCGGTCACTCGTAGATAACAAGTGATAGGTATTGTAAACCATAAGAAGTATACTGCTAATAAATATAATTTTTCTGTATATAATTTGACATTTTCTCACATCACGCCGTTCATCCGTGTTCCTAATGCCCCGCGTGACTCCCCCATAACCATTCACATGAAGTTAAAAGGATTTCAAATAGCTTTCACGAGTTTTTATTTTTATTTAACAATTCCTGTTTGCTTACGCCGTTACTTGTCATGCAAATTTGCTTTATTCACACCATATATATTTTAAATGAAAGGTTGCCAAAAATATAACAACAAAATTCATTATTCAACTTAAATTAAAATCATTTCGCTTTTTTCAGAAATTCTACAGACGTTTTAAATTTTGGATTCAGTAATTATGATAATTATGATATTGAATAATATTTTCTCAGATGATGAAAGAGCCACGAGAGATGTCGAAGAGTATGTAGCGATAGGAAAACGTCGATTGGGCACTAAAACATATGTACTCGAACCGGTCAGTATCAAAATCTGGTAAGATGATAGTCAACAATAATATTCTAGTACCAACTTTGATTTATGAAAGTCAAACGTGGACATGGAAAAGACTGAAAACATAAATACTGTGGAAATGCAAGGACTGAGAATAATAATATAAGGTACATAGGGCAACAATGTATTAAAGAATACGTGAAAAAAAGATCAGGTTTGATCATGAACTTATCATAAGTCTGATGTACTCGTATTACGAAATATTTTCGGCGTCTTTCCAATCATGGATTAGCGCTACGCTCAAACAGAGCTGGTCTTTTGGCCTTTCCAGTTCACCGCTCCTCTTTTTTTACGTCGTCTTTAACTACCCATGCAGTGAGTCTCTGAAATCAGTTACAAACCAATATAAGACTCGCTCCGTCCTTGGCGTGCTTTAAGAAGCGACTGAAAAAACTCTTAATTTCTAGTCAGTAAAATAACGTGTTGCACTCCTGATTTTTCTTTTCCTTTCCTCTCCACCATCCCTTCCTTTCCTTTTGATTGATGATATCTCACTTTATATGAAAAATAATGTTCGGGTGATTGTCCGTCTTTGTGTGGTTCGTGGGCATATGCTCACGTATGTGTTTATGGATTTCGTGGGTATGGATTATCATTTGAATTATTTATGCGACGCCGTATCTTGCTTTGTTTACTTTTGTCTGGTTAGTTAGAAGAGATTGCCGCCTGGCAATAATCCAATAATAAATAAATAAATAAGATAAAAAAGAGCTCTTTGAGATGGTTGAGACATGTATAACGAATGATTTAATAAAATTAACAAAACAAATATATTGTACATTGTGAATGTGAATAGAAGACGCGGCAAAGGAAGACCAAAGAAAATATGGTTGTATCAAGTAAAATATTTTGAAAGAAGGAAATACAAAAGTCATAAAAATCATAGAAGTTGGATAAGAAAGTGTATGAATGTGGAGGAGGGGGAAAATATGTGTCGCGAATAGAGAATTTTACTTGTTATGTTGTTTATAGTTAAGGCAGTAACGTTGTGGAGGTTTAGTCTTATTTGTGCTCCCCTGAAGATGAGGTGAAAGCCTTGAAACCGGTAGGGTTATACCGTTACTAAAAAGTGGAATAAACAGTGTTTGATAAAAATAAATTACAATGAATTTGACTTGTTTTCGTTTCTGCTTTCTTTGACTGGAAAACATTACAATAATTATGAAGAAATCATCGATAGAAGGTGTAACATTTTTCATTCGTGTAAATTGGCTTGAAGACCTGAAAGTTTGATTCCTAATGGTTCCCGAATAAAAGGTCCATCTGATAACAGTGCTCCCATGTGCCGCAAGTGTTGTCTTTTCACAAAGTGTTGCTTGCTTGCCTATTTCAGTGGTTCTAAACATAATTATAGAGCCAAATATACTATTGTCTCTCGGCCACGGTATTCAATATGTTCGAATTATCACAATATGATTCGTTTGGTGTTGTCACGTGTTTATATATGATTTATTTTCAAATTGTTTATACTTTCTGTACTTTCGAATATATTATTTTGATCAATATTTCCCCATTCTTTCTTTCTGCATGGCCAAAGCATTTCCATTCTACTTTCTAAGTCATACACACTGCACCATTATTTGATTCGTCTTCTTTCCTTATAATCTCATTCCTTATTCTATCATGTATTTCTCTTGAACACAATGTTTAAATTTATTCCCCTTTTATCTTACTTTCATCACTGTTTTGTCACGTTCACGTTTGAGTTGCTTAGTCTTATGTTAAGACCACGATTTAAAAAGAGAAAACTGTGATGGTCAGCTTACTTTGCTTATCTTGAATTGCTGTGCTGTCATTAAAGATTGAGCACCCAACATCTACTTTGTTACCTACTTCATCTCTTTTTTCAATATCATTATTCTCGCTTATCCGATGTAAACATAAGATAAACAAATCCTCTACTTGCTCTTGTTAAACGTGGCACTTATTTTTTTTTTAATTTTCAGCTCACTTCAACAGCCGACACAAAGCCACCTCCTGACAAGTGGGAGTTTCCGCGGCACCACCTGAAGGTGTTCGATATCCTCGGGGAAGGGGCCTTCGGACAGGTTTGGAGGTGTGAAGCCACAGATATAGATGGTAAGCTTAATTAAAAAAAACTTGAACACTATATATCGTGAGTTTATTATACTGTAGAAGTCTTAAATATTAAGTTTCCGAAGTACCAGAGATACCTAAAGAAAGACCTATTCAAGTTATGATACCATAAAAATCAATAAAATCAACGATATACTGCCATCTATGAATGATTTGTAAAACGAATGTGCCACATTGAATTAATCAAAGAAGGAATTTCTTATTAACTGTTACGTATTATATAGAAAAATAATATGAGGGTTTTTTTTAGAACTGCTTTATATTGTTTTATCAAGCCAGAAAAATATTATGATAATAGGGCAATTTATATAGTGCCATTTAGAGAACAAGCTCTCCTCAAGGGTGCTCCAACTCGGGTTTCGAACCCAGTATTATCTTCTCCCTGGCTCCATCCCAACTCATTGTCTGCGAATACTATTGGGGTCAGCTCTCCTCGTCCTCAGGTTGTATGCTCTTCTGTCCCGGACTACGTCCCCCAGGCCGTGCCTCTGCATCAGGTTATCTTTTTGCACCACCCATGAATTCTTTGGACTTCCTATGGTTGTTATTCGAGGAAGATCCATGGAGATTGCCTGGTTCACAATGTGATCGGGTGCTCTGCGTCCAACGTGTCCATACCATCTCAATCGCCTCTTCTCCATCTTGTTGTTGATGTCTGTAACACCTAGACTTCCACGAATGCGTGAGCTTTTTATTTTGTCTCTTAGGGACACACCAGCTGACCATCTTAGCATGCGCATTTCAGCAGTTTGTAGTTGCCTAGAGTATGAGTTATACATCGTCCAGCATTCGGAGCCATAGAGGAGTGCGGGTCTGACAATCGTTTGGTATACTTTTTCTTTTTACTTTACTGGCATTTTCATATCACCATGAATCACCATTTTCGAATCACCATCGAAGCCACTATTTCTCTCTCCGTGGTTACAGTCCTAAGACTGGTTTGCAGCAATTTTAACTCTTCTCTTCCATTCCTCCCTGTCACAGGTCCTCCAGGTACTCTCGGTGTGGGCGTCCCCTAGAGTTTGTCCCCTCGGTCATACCCTTTATTATGGCATGCAAGAGGCCCTCTTGTCGTATTATATGACCGATCCATCATGCACGCCTTTCGGACAGGATCCTGAGCAGGTGCCTTCCTCCTTCGATTCGTTGGAGAACCTCTTCATTTGTGATGCGGTCTCTCCAGAAAATTTCTAATAGTCTTCTATAGGACCACATCTCAAAAGCCTCTAGTCTTCGTCTATCTCTTTCGTATAGGCACCATGTCTCGCAGCCGTACATCAAGATACTCCATACATAGGTCTTGATGAGGAGTATTCTCAGTTTTAGGTCTATATTATTTGATTCTATTATTTTCGACCTTTTATTAAATGCAAGTCTAGCCTGATATATACGACTGTCGACCTCGCTCTTGGACAATGTAAACATGTTTCAAAGATAAACAAATACTATTATCAAAGATAAACAAATACTATTACCCACTATTATCGACACATTAAAATGTCACAAAATAAACATAAGTAAATTGAGTGTGAGAATAGGAAGGAAGTGGCTGCGCCAATAGATTAGGTCAGGGGTCGGCAAACTTTTTTCGCTAAAGACCAGATCGTAAACATTTTAGGCTCGGCGGGCCAAGAAGCAAACTCGAGGATATTTATATAGTCAATTATACTTATGTAAAAAACAGGTTTTTTATATTTTTTTATTAGGCGGTGGTAGTATTTGTACACAATTGGTTGACACACTTACGAAAAAACGAATGAAACATTTACATTTATTAATTAAGGTATTATAGAAACAGGCGAAAATTTCGTATTATTGAACAACAAATGTTACATAATAATAAGAAGGTCTACTAATGAGATGTATGGAATTGTTTTTTTCTGAGATAGCATTTCATCAAACTGGGGTTCGAAGTAGGTATGAGTACTTAGCATTTACAATCAAAATTGAATGTTTAGGATATGTATCCTAGAGGGAAGAGATGACAATAATTTGTTGATAAATAAAACACGTTTTTGATCGCAATGCGGAAGAAGAGTCTATATAAGTAAACGTAGGTATTTAAACTATTACCGCGTGTGTGCGGGAATGCGAGCACGATATCCTTCGTCTCGTTTCTGCATTAGCGTAACGATTAATGTTGTATGAAGGTATCATTCAAATACGGAACTGGCGAGACAACCGTGGTGCGTTCTCGCTCCGGGTGTAATGCGGTCCGCTCCGGGCCGCGGGTTGAATGGCCGGCGTGTGAACTCTGGACTTGAATGGCCGGCGTGTGAACTTTGGACTTGTTTATTTAAATTTGTCGAGGAATGCAAGGGTCACTTCCTCGGTCATTGACCGTGTGAATGAATGCCCACAGTATTCCGAGTGGGCGACCGAATGTGCGACGACCGCCACAAATGCATATCATCATCTTGCATATCGGTCATCTGCTAATGCTGACCTATATTGCGTGTTTACAAACTTCATTTTTGAACGTTTATATTTTCTTTTGTGATAACGAATATTTTGTTAAAATAAGATTTTTGTTCAAGATAAAATAATTTTATTTAATTAAAGTATTATATTAACCTTAAACTAACTATGTACTAAATAAAACAATATTATACATGTACAATTTAACACAACAAACCCATAAACAATATTAAAAATGAGATTGGTTATTATTAGATCACGGGCTGGATTAAAATAGGCATCGGGCCAGATTCGGCCCACGGGTCATAGTTTGCCGACCCCTGGATTAGGTAATTACCCAGAAATCTGTTTAAAGGTCGTTTGTGGAAAATCGAATGAATCCAAAATGACAGAGGCACATAATCGAATGTGATTAGGTGTGTTTGTATGCAAAAAAGGTATCTCCTAGTCGAAAAATACCTTGTTCTGAAAGGAAAATGAATTTTTCACAAAGGTATGAAGAAAATTGGAATTGTTAAACACGCACACCAATCTGAATAAAACGTGAAGGTTCTTACGTTGCCTGATTTTAAGCCATAGCCTTCTTTCTTATATTGACACTTCGCATTTATTTCTTCTTGCACGTACTTCTAGTGTTAATCTTATTTTTTTTAATCTGTGTGCTAAAAGATTGGCACCCATCTTGACTATCTTGACACATGAAGCAGTAGCTTTGAGGGAAGATATAGTACCTTGATAAAATCACTCCCATAAATTCTTCAACTAGGAGAAGTATTTTCTTCTCGCACTTCGTCTGCCCTGAATTTTACCATGCAACGTCAACTGAAGGATTTCATATAAATCCTTCAAGGAGACTTTTCTTTTAAGGTAATCATTCCTGCCGATTTACAGTCAGGTTATTAATTCAATAATAATAATAAAAGGACAATTAAAATAGCTTATTTTAGAAAACTGACAACTGAAACTGTAAACTTGAGATTCGAACCCACTTTTATTGACAGATTTATTTATTTATAAATGGTACGATGTATCTTATAACAATCATTAAAAAAAGTTGTCAATGCTCCATACATTCTTCTTCTTCTAAGTGTCATGTCAGGTCCCCCCAACGTTGAATATCACCTGAGAGCAGGCATCTTTGTCCCCGGCAGCCCGAAAAAGATCCCCAACGCTTCTTATACCAGTGCAATCACGTATATTGCGGAGCCAGGAGATATGCCTCCTGCCAACATCTTTTTGGTCCTCTGTATTGCCATGGATGATCAGGTGCAGTAATTCATACTTTGCTCCTCTAAGTACTTGACCCAGTAGGACACCTTTCGGATTTTAATATAAGTCAGCAACTCTCTATCAACTTTGGCTCTTTGAAGAACCCTTGTGTTGCTGACCATATCCGTCCAGGGTATCCGTAGCATTCTCCGATGCATCCATATTCCGAATGTTTCCCCTCGGTTCATACTACTTACTTTGAGGGTCCATGATTCCACTCCATACAATAACACTGACCAAACGTAGCATTTGATTAACCGTTGTCGAAGTTTCAAGTTTAGATTATCATCGCAAAATACGCTTCTAATTGTATTAAAAGCCGCACAAATATATTGCTATACATTAAAAAAGAAATTAACATATTAAAAAAAAAACAAATCAAATATAATCTAAAATAACTACAACCAAAATCGTAACAAAATAGCATGCGTACTATATACACGTACATGACTATAAAACGATATGTCACAAACACAATGCGGAGCCGTTCAAAGGTGAAAAGCCCGCACTGCCCAAACAATGTGTCACTCTTGACATCAGTGAAAAAAGGGAATACAGATGCAAACAAAAAAAATGTACATCCCACAGGCACAATCAACAGTGAAAATCATCTCCATAATGCTCAATATCTCAAAACGCCGATATAAATTTACACATATACAGATCAAACAGATCAAACAGATCATACAGATCAAACAAAAAAAATATAGATACAATCAGGATGAATGTTTTGGTCTGTCGGGAGTGATGAAGTGTGAGGAGTTTGATTTCGCGTGATGTATACCATACATATGTAATTGAGTGTTACTGTTTGTCAGGTTGATAAGAATGTGTAACGGGGTTTTACATTATCCAAAATCGGAAAGAAGTATCGATTTATTTTTTCATGCTATATATCCTCAGTGAGATACAGGCAAAACCCTAGTTTACTGGGGACACGACAAATGAAAGGCAACAAATCCAAATCCATTAAAATTGTGTGTCTGAATTAAATTACCTGTTGTTTTTTCGCAAATTATGTATATTTCTTGTCATGTGTAAAGTAAATCATAGTATAAATAGGCCAAAGCCCGTACAGATTGAAATTATACTGAACGAACCGGTGTAAAAGGGGACGATGCCAATTTATTTTGAATTATAATTCATTAAATAATTTATTTATTTCCTATTATATTGAACCTTATAATTACTTGTGTTTATTAATCTTATGTTCTTTTTTGAATGCAGACAATTAAATGTGACTTTTTCAAGATGTCGGAAACGCGAAAACATTAAAGTCAATATATCTGAAACAAGTCTTCAAGGAATACTTTATCAACGATTTAAATTGAACAACAGTAATGTTTATACACAAGACATCGTGTATAAAGAGATTTTTTAGAATTAAATAATTCATCAATCAAGATGTACCTTTTTTATTTTAAACTTTAAACATTAATAAACCCAAAAAACTTTAAGCTGATCTTGCTCCATTCGGTATTTCAAAAATGTATAATTGGTTTTACTTCCGTGAATATTTCACGGGTTGCAACTAGTAAATAAATAAAGGGCATAATTAGACAGGTGTAACTTCACGAACCTCCTTAAGCACGTATTAAAGGACATAATTAGACAGGTGTAACTTCACAAACCTCCTTCAGCACGTAATAAAGGACATAATTAGACAGGTGAAACTTCACAAACCTCCTTCAGCACGCAATAAAGGATATAATTAGACAGGCGTAACTTCACAAACCTCCTTCAGCACGTAATAAAGGACATAATTAGACAGGTGTTACTTCAATAACCTCCTTCAGCACGTAATAAATGATATAATTAGACAGGTGTAACTTCACAAACCTCCTTCAGCACGTAATAAAGGACATAATTAGACAGGTGTTACTTCAATAACCTCCTTCAGCACGTAATAAATGACATAATTAGAGAGGTGTAACTTCACAAACCTCCTTCAGCACGTAATAAATGACATAATTAGACAGGTGTAACTTCACAAACCTCCTTCAGCACGTAATAAATGACATAATTAGACAGGTGTTACTTCAATAACCTCCTTCAGCACGTAATAAATGACATAATTAGAGAGGTGTTACTTCACAAACCTCCTTCAGCACGTAATAAATGACATAATTAGACAGGTGTAACTTCACAAACCTCCTTCAGCACGTAATAAATGACATAATTAGACAGGTGTAACTTCACAAACCTCCTTCACCCCGTAATAAAACGTAAATAAAATATTTTTTTAAGTTGTATTGTTAATCAACGGTACAATGTACCTTATAAGATTATTTTTAAAAATTAGTACTTTATCGATGATGATCATTTATTGTTTACAGTTTACATTAATTGTACAGTCCACTTTCATTACAGACGAGTTTTAGTTTCTAGTGGTAGTACAAGTTATTTAATAAAAAATGCATATTCCCTATCGCTACAACCACAAATAACATTTCATATTTCAAACATTTAACCATGAAACCCTTTTAATATTTACATAAAAAAAAACATTGACGAAGCGAAATTGATGAACAGAGTTTCTCAAACCTCAGAAGCCATTGTAATATTTCGTCAAATAATCTATCATAGAAATAAATTTTCTTAGAAAAGTCAACGCAAAGTAAATAACTTTCTTAATTAAAACTGACGAAAACTTCTTAGTCATATTATAGTTTTAATAATGATAACGACTCAACTTTGGTTTTGTTATCTTACTTGAGTCTAAAAAATATTTACATTAATACAGACTAATGCGACGTTGAGCTTATAATGAGAAGTTGGGTATGATGTACGAGTAGATGGGGTTGTTTAACTTACTACACGAATAGAATTGTGAGGAACGAGGAGAACAAATCAATCGAATAAACCTTTCTTAAGATTTTTGTAGTACTTTCGGAGACTTTACAATGATGGGCAGCTTTCTAAATGCGGTTCAGCCATGTCTTAACTCAATGTGTGCATCTTGGTTGTCCTTCCCAAGCAGAATAGGAATAGTATATCCAAGGTATATGAGGGACTGAATTGTATCAACCGTCTTCTCCTTAACTATGATAGGTGATGTTTGGGCAGTGTTTTCCATGACTTTGTTGTTATAAGTGAGTAACAAATACTGGATATTAGTGAGTTACAAATATTAGTGAGTAACAAACACAGAATGTTAGTGAATAACTTATACTGGATATAAGTGAGTTACAAACACTGGCTATTAGTGAGTAACAAACGGATGGACAGCTTTCTAAATGCGGTTCAGCCATGTCTTAACTCAATGTGTGCATCTTGGTTGTCCTTCCCAAGCAGAATAGGAATAGTATATCCAAGGTATATGAGGGACTGAATTGTATCAACCGTCTTCTCCTTAACTATGATAGGTGATGTTTGGGTAGTGTTTTCCATGACTTTGTTGTTATAAGTGAGTAATAAATACTGAATATTAGTGAGTTACAAATACTGGCGATTAGTGAGTAAGGAACACAGAATATTAGTGAATAACTTATACTGGATATTAGTGACTTACAAACACTGGATATTAGTGAGTAACAAACACAGAATATTAATGAATAACATATAATGGATATTCTTCTTCTTCCTGGTGTCATATCAGGTTTCGCCAACGTTGACTATCACGTGAGAGTAGGCATCTTTGTACCCGGCAGCCCGAAAAAAATCCTGAACGCTAACTATGTCGAGCCGGGAGGTTCTTAGTACCCCTGACACATTTAAGGGTCACCCGGAACTCGGGGCCGTGGCTTGATTTCTCTCTATAGTGATTTCCTGGGGAGTGATATCCAGAGTGGTTTCCACTTGCCTTCTCTGGAGGATTTTCTGTTGGGGTTACCTTCTCTTAGCTGGGTGGATCCAGTTTTATGGCGCTGGAAACTCGAAATTCATCTCCTCTATCTGCTATGACACTGGTGGAAATGTCAGTGGTCACACTGCCCGGGGTTCGGGGGGTCTGAGAGGCCACTCGTGGACGCTAGAGAGTTGAACTTGGTAGTAGTGTTAATGGGGGCATTGCAACGTAGTGCATTACGACATTTTGTAGAAGTATACTTTCCAGCCAAGCCTACTCCATCGTAGCCTTACTACCCATTAAAACCCCTAATAGATATTAGTGAGGAACAAACAAAGGGTTTTTAACACGAGCAAAGGCTGGTGTATTCAAAAAATGACACATCATTAATATTCATACATACTCGTACATAAAATATGTTATCATCATATGAGATACAGGTAAAAGCCTAGTTTACTGGGGGCACGACGAATGAAAGGCAACACACCCAGATTCATTAAAATTGTGTGTCCAAATTAAATTACCTGTTGTTTTTACACAAATGACGTACTCGTATATTTCTTGTCATATGCAAAATAAATAAAAAAAAATGTTCTGCAATACTCGTAGTATGTAGTATTTTTTCAAAACCAACCTTTAAAAATGCACCCTCTCTAATAATGAATATAAGCGATTTATTATTGTAACTGAAAGTATCTCTACCTTTTTAGATTGTTCTCGAGAATGCGCCATTTTGTAACCATAACGAACGAAGTTTAGGTTCTGTAATTTCCCAGTTTCCTGGCAAAACACAAATAAAATTACTCGAGTTTACGTGTTAAAAATCCTAAAAATATTTTTTTTTCTTTTACATTTTCTAATCTCGTACAACGAAAAATACTCCATTACGAAAAAAACTACATTACATAGATGAATAAAAAAACATCGTTTAAATCACAAAGTATACCCAAAAACATTGTTTAAAACACAAAATATACCCATAAATAAGATAATGTTTGTTTAAATCGTCTGATGAATAATAGTTTTGTGTACCACTGGAAAAAAGTCGAAACTCAATGTAGTATTATTTAGTCACATACAAATATATACATACGATCCTCACGTCATTCCCTATTGGGGAAAGTAGAGAGGAGAGAGCACCAGACCTTTCTCGACACACAAGATTCGCCTCTTTTACTGCCGTTTACACCTTCCACAATTTCTCTGACTTCTTACATTTGCTTCTTTGAAAATATCATTCACTTGATACAACCATACTTTTCTTTATCTTCCCATACAACGCTTTTTCTCTAATAATGAATAAAACAGCGGCTAAATGCACTTTACTGATGTTGAGCCTTATGTACTCGAACAAAACAGCTATTGTAACGGCGTTATACAGCCAGTACCCGGCGGTAAGTAAAACACATCGGGCTTAAACTCAAAACGTATGAATGACAGAGACGATGCTCTACAAAGCTGAAGTTAGCCGATTATTACCGTTAGCCATAATCGGCTAACTTCGGCTTTGTAGAGCGTCGACTCTATCATACGTTTTGAGTTTAAGCCCGATGTGTATTACTTACCGCCGGGTACTGAACACACTCGTATAACGGAAACACATAATTTCTATCTCACTATTTTCCAATCGGAAAACATAAGACTTTTCTTGTTTATCCTTTCCTTCCCTGTGTTGGGTATCTTCTACACGTTGCTTCTAATAACCATCAATATCTCTATAAATATAATAAATACAAAGTTAAGATTTTAGGTATTCCTCCATAATAATCAGAATTTATCGACTACATCGAGGTGTTTTGTAAAGATCGAAAACAAATTCTCATTTAAACGCGGCGAGTGCCTCGTCTTGACGATAGGTGAATAGTATGCGGGAAGCGCGACACTATATTCGCATCTCACTCTTGCATACTAGACTGAATTGCGAGAACCTGAATTGTCTCTACGTCGCAAGCAAAGGCGTATGCGCCGGGGTATGCGACTGACGTTCCGCGCCACTAGTTGCCTCTAGGCTTGCAAATAGGTTAGACGTACGCCCGTTCCGTGAGCGTTTTTTTTTGTGTTTTCAGATGGTTTTTTAATGTTTTCAGCAAATAAATCTCAATTATTATAATTTTTAACTTCAATTATAATTAATTAAGGGGATAATCTATGAATGTTCTTATTTTTCCGATTTAAAATCGCTAATTTTTTATTGCGTACTCACTACTCAACACTGTAACACGCGTATTATTTTTATCACCGTAAGGGAAGGGTTATTGTCAGTCCCTTAAAAGCAAATAAGTTTGCCAGGTTTCCCTGTGAATGAATGGTGACAGTGTCGGTTTTGGTTTATAGTGAAAAAGAGCTGTGAAATTCAATACGACATGCTTGAATGATAAGTGACTCCATGTTTCTTTAAAGATAAATGGCTGCACGTGTTTAATAGTATGACTTTATTCGGATATATTTATTTAACGCAACTTTGTTACAAATAAATAGTCTCAGAACTTATTCAGCGCTACTTTGTTACTAATAAGTAGTCTCGGCACGTATTTAACGCTAACATGTCACATTCAAAATCTCTGTCTACACTCGTTTAGAGCTACTTTGTCACCAATAACTGATCCCGTCACTTGTTTGTAATACACGTCCAAAATAACAACCCCCCAGAATTGACAATGCTACAACATGAAATTTAAGAACTCGATAATTTTAAGTTAATCTCTCTAAACCAGATAAAAATATAGGTGAAAAGTTCAAATTAATAATACTGAGTAAATATCACATTTCCAGGTAAAGTTGGCCACTCGACTGTCGCTGTAAAGACCTTGAAAGAAAATGCCAGTGAAAAAGAAAGAAGCGACCTGCTGTCGGAGCTGCAGGTTATGAAGATGCTGGACCCTCATCCCAACGTCGTCAGACTTCTGGCTTGCTGCACTGAAAAGGTAAAACCTATTTTCAACATTGAAATATTAACTTTGAAATAATGGTAAACATTTATTCCTTATTTATTTTCCATACTATATTCAAATCTTTTATTAATTTCTTTCAACGATCAAATGCCCTTTTTGATACAAAGAATAAAAAACACGCAACATATAGAATTTAACATTGACATATAAACAATGTGATGCAATCGGAAAAAATACTACAAGTCAAACAACACAATGCAAATGTATTCAATTCATTCAGAACAACTTCTTCACTTTACTCCTGTTAATAGTCAAAGTTCTAAGAAAATTCCTAAATATCCATATTGATAACCCAATATGTGCGGTCTTTTGATCTTTTCTTAGAAAGTTCTTGATTTTCTATTTCTTGACTCTCAATTTCGCCCGTCCTACTGTTTCACCATTATTGATGTTCTTAGTGATGGATGTTATCTTTGTTGCTGTTATTTGAGTCCTGCAGACAAATACTATTTTTTCATTCTTCCTGATTGTTATTCAAGGATCGAGTTAATAACTTTGATATGAGACAAATTCACTAAGGAGCTGTAATAACAACGAAAGAAAATTCTCTTTCGTTGATATTACAGCTTCAGCAGTGGCATGAGCATGTTGTGTGTATTGAATTGTATAAACCTTTCGTTCTATTACAGTACAAACTGATGGGGTTATTACAATGTGGCAATCTCTTCAAACCAACAAAAAATATTTTCAAGAGGCCTTAAGGGAAAATCTGACAAGAATTATTTAAAAAAAAACCTATGTGTTTCAACGAAAATCGAACCAGCAACCCCAGATTGGAAAACAGGCGTCTTACAATTTAGACCACAGAGATCTTCTTTCTTTTGATGGTCTTACAGCCCATATCGAGCTTTGGCCTCCGTCAATCTTCGCCTCCAACTCCTCCTGTCTTCCGCCTCGGTCCTCCAATCCTGCGCCTGTAGCAGCCGAGTTGCGTCCCTTTCAACTTCGTCCTCCCATCGTAGCCTCAGCCTGACCACTCTCCTTCTCCCACCCGGGTGTCCTTCCAGGATTCTTTTGGATGCTCGTGATGACAGCATTCTCTGCACATGTCCGGCCCATCTCAATCTGCTCAGTCTGACATGCACAGATAGCCTGGAAGCTTTGTAGATATTATACCGCTCGTCGTCGTATCATATTCGCCAGGTTTCGCTGTCATTAACGGGGCCCAGGATCCTACGTAGTACTCTTTCTCTCAAAGGTATCCAGCAACCACAGAGATCTTCTGATGATAAAATATATATTGACCAGTGATATGACCGATTGAATTTTCTGTAAACACGTGAAGAGCCTATGCCAGTAAAAGGTAAATATGGGTTGATAAAGATTGTGGCCTCCGTAGAAAGAAAGGGGAAAAGTCTGCTCAAATATTTTCTATAGCAATTTTATCAATCTCGATTTTAATGCAAATAGACCAAAGTTTTAAGAAAATATGTGTTAGGAAATCGAATTCATCCATACTTGAATCAGACAGTATCAAAATTTGCTAAGATGGTTTAGAAAAAGTACTTTGAATTTCAACTTATCATACAATACATACATGGGAGTGGAATGTGGGTAGGAAAATATACTGAAAGGGCCGAATAAATTAATGCGTGCCGAAAATAACTAACAAACGTTGTATTTTACAACATTCAAGAAAAACGCTTTTTTTATTCAGTGTCGATATTTTAATAGTATTTTTAAACCAAAATTTAAATAAAGTGTGTTTATGAAAACGTATGTTTTGATTTCAAAAAACTATTAAAATATCGACGCTGAATAAAAAAAGTGTTTTTCTTGAATACAGTAAAATATAATATTTGTTAGTTGCCACCTTATTTGCGGCACGCATTCAAATGCTGTAGAAATGGGTGCACCGAAAGGAGTATACTAATAAACAATATATGACAAAAAAGGGAAGTGTTTAGGATCACATATAAACTTTAAGTTAATTAATTTGGATAAATGAAGAAAATCACTCTTTGATCTGAAGATGAGGTGAAAGCCTTGAAACCGGTAGGGTTATACCGTTACAAAAAGTGGAATAAACAGTGTTCGATAAAACAAATTACAATGTCTTTAAACCTCCACAAAGTTAATGCCTTAGCTATAAACAATACATTCTTAGACCGTTTGAGTTCGTGGAACAAATGAATGAAGAAAGACTGACAAACCATATGTACAGTAAAAATGTGAGTGGAAGAAGAATATCAAGGGAAATGTGATTGAATCAAATAGATGATATTTTGAAATAAGGAAATGAGTGAAGACAGAGAAATCGTTGAATAAGAATCGAAAAGAAGTATGAAGAGGCGAAATACGTGTGTCGCGATTGAAAAAAACTGTAAATCTGTCTTCCCTGCTTACCTCAACGTAAAATCAACGTTATAGTATGTATGTATAAATGTATGTACCAGTTCGAACAGAATTCAGTCTTGTTTGTGCTCCCCTGAAGATGAGGTGAAAGCCTTGAAACCGGTAGGGTTGTATCGTTACAAAAAGTGGAATAAATGGTGTTTGATAAAACAAATTACAATGTCTTTAAACCTCCACAACGTTAATTCCTTAACTATAAATATTATATGTAAAAAGTATATGCAAGGCCAAATAAATCCTAAATCACCTATTTTACGTTTTAAATAATTCCTAAACTAAACTTAAATTTCACCACAGTAATATCAAGTGGGGGTAGGTTTTGTTATTTATAACCGGAAGTACCTTTTCCTTTCAAGACTGTCCTCGAGAACGTGTCATTTTGTAGCCATAACGAACGATGTTTAAATTCTGTAGTTTCCCAGTTTTCTGGCGAAATACTCGTACATATAAAATTCCTTGTGCTTGCGTGTTGAAAAATCTTGGAAATTTATTATTTCATATTACAGTAACTACACTTGCGTACCGAAAATGTTTCTAAACCGTGTAGAGAATCAAAAACACTTGTTTAATCACCAAAAAATACCCATAAGAAATTATTCGAGAACTGTTATTCCCGCTGGACAAGTGTCAAAACTTAATGAAATATTAGTTTGTCACGTACATACCTACATTTTATCACGCTGTTATCCTTTGGGGAAGGCAGATAAGACCGATTGTTAGACCTATCTCTACGCACATATTTGGCAATCTTACAATCATTTCCGTCAATATTTTGCAGTTTGAATAAATTTTACTACTTTATACCAACAAAACACCCATTTTCGTACAAAAATGTTAAAATTATCGTTGAATCAAGACAAAATTGTCAAAGAAACGCTTTGCAGTAATTACGATACAAAACTTCCAAACCTGCTATATATGTATTAACATTTCTTAGTGAATGACTGAAATTTCATACAATTTACTCGAAAAACGGCCATCGACGACCAAGTTTACGAATATGTGTACAAAACCACGACAGAATTATTATTTGTTCAACGTGTTTTCATGTTTTTCGTCTCAAGCCTCTAATTTTGTAAAATTTCAATCTTTTGCGTCCGTGTTTTGCAGTTTGAATGAATTATATTACTTTTTACCAACAAAACACCCATTTTCGTACAAAATATCTAGAATTATCAATAAATCAAGACAAAAGTGTAGCAGAATGCAAGAACGCATTGACGTTAATTTTGATATAAAACCTCAAAATCTGCTAAATATATTAGAACATTTTGAAGCCAAATACGAAAGTTTTATACACTCGCTGATTTCTCACGTTGTCTTTTTTTTTTAAATATAATGGTGCTAATGTAAGCATTGTGCTACTGTGCAGGTAAATATACGCCTGCCCTATTTGAAATATATCAAGTCACGTTGGTCAGGTAGATGTGGCCCTAAATAAGACATGCCATCTGATCATGGACTTCTTTCAAAATATAATTCACTTTATCCAGCCATTCTTACCTTGCTCAACCACGCCTTCTACTTAACGTTTTGTTAGTTTTTCATTAGTTATCGTTCTAAGTGCCCAAACCATAGTATCTTACTCGAGACATCACCTTTAATTTCACATTTATACCTAACCACATCATTCCATCTTATGCCATACATTGTCACCCAATGTATTGTTTTCAATGCACGTCTTTCTACAGCATTTAATCAGCTCTAATCAGACTTTTCCAAGTCTAATTCTCAATTCCGTACAAATGAAAACCTTCGTGAACTAGTTATCGAAACGTCTGTCTCTCAACCCTCTAATTGCGGGTTTGTTTTCTATTGGTACCCAAATGTTTAAAAAGGGTTTAGTTTATTTTATAAAGTTCACACTGGTTTGAAGATATTATCACATGAAAATTAACTCGCCAGATTATACTTTGTAAGGTTCTTTCGAATTGAGCGTTTTTTTTTAATTCTTGAATAAAATACACAATTTGCTTTGATTTCAAAAAACTTTTTATTGGTCATTGAAGTATAATGTATGACATTTAAACACAAAAAACAATATCCGCCAAATGTCCACCTCTTGCAGCTCCACAGATGTCCACTCTTTTGCTAAAATTTCGATGACATTTCGGTGACACCAAAAACGCGAATTATTTCGTCCTCCAGTTCAGCAATTGTTTGGGGGTCATTTTTATAGACCTGATTTTACACATAACCCCAGAGAAAATAGTCCAACGGTGTCACATCACATGATTTTGGTGGCCAATTAACATCACCATTTCCGGAGATTACAAAACATAAAATAATTCTCAATTTGAACGCGTTGTTCTATTGTATACGACTCCATTTTTATAAATGTCTTACATTACACTTCTCAAATGTCACAAGACCCAGGCAAGTTTGCGACGCCATCTGTGTTTGGTCCAAGAATAAAAAAAACGCTCAATTTGAAAGACCCTTTATTACTTTTCACCTTTATTACTTGCAGCTCCACAGATGTCCACTCTTTTGTCAAAATTTTAGATGACATTTTTGCATAATTGCGGTTCTAACGGTAAATAATTTCGTCATTCAGCTCAGGTATTGATTGGTTGTCATTCTTATAGATCTGGCTTTTCACGTAACGCCAGAGAAAATAGTCCAATGGTATCAGATCACATAATCTTGGTGGCCAATTAACACCACCGTTTCCGGAGATTACAATACATAAAATAATTCAACAATTTGAACGCGTAGTTGTATTGTATACGACTCCATTTTTATAAACGTCATATATTAAACTTCTCAAATGTCACAAGACCCAGGCAAATTCGCGACGCCATCTGTGTTTTATCCTATCACTCATTATTTTTTTGTAATATATTTAATATATCAATAAGAGTGCGTTATATTTTCGAGTTTAAGTGTCTTTGAGAAAAGTCTATTATCTGAACGGTGCCATATAAATAATCATTTTATTAATATTATTATTACTTCTTGATTTCAGCTTCTTCAATTTTCCACAATTCCAGCTGTCTCTCGTTATTATAAAAGTTTTTATCTTTTAATTTCGCTATTTCGAGATATTTATTACGAAAATTTATTTTTAGATTTCCAATATCGTTAACGTTTATGGATTCTTTGGTACAGCCATTGAATTCATTTAATATTTTGGACCACGACAACCACCCTAGCCAGAGGAACAGGCTTATCTTGATGTATGCTGGATTGCCTATTAAAACGGCACAAAAGAATGAAAGATATCCCCTATTACTGTTTAGTGGTTTGTTTGTTTTCCATTCTCGCTGGGGAAATTCATATTTAAGGTGTCCCCGGGGTGGTTTTTGTTAAAGTCAGTTTATCTTAATTTAAAATCAAAATATTTTTCCGCGCTTCAGTTTTCGAATATTCATTCTTTTGTTACATATTTTTGAAGATAATTTATCAACTGTTTATTTATGAACGTTCCGTTTTTTTATATGTTATAATTTTGCCTTCATTATATTATAATTTACGCACCCAATTAATGTTGTATTTTATTTCTCTCCGAAGAACCTTTCATCTTTAAGATCGATTGTGATTCATGAAGTATCAGAAAGTTTTTTATTTTTTAATTTTAGTTATTATATTCATTTGATCTCATATAACATTATATTTGGCTTTATTAGTAATGACACACATTATTCAAGTATGTGTGGAGTACCTTTATATTTATAAAAAAAAAGCTAATCAAATCAAGAGAAGGTATTTTGAAAAAACAAGAAAAGGTTCAAAATATGTGAGAAATCGAAGCGTTACGGAAATGTTAACATTCGAAGTATTTTTTTTTATAAGTAAAATTTGTTATGTCCTTTTTATATTTCGCTTTAATTTATTATACTTTGTTTTATAATTGTATTTAGGAAGAAGTTGTATTTTTTCAGATGGTGAAAGTATTACGTTAGATATTAAACGGCATGAAGTGATAGGAAATAATATAAATGGTGCGCTACAACATACTCGTACATACTTGAGCCGGAAAATACCAAAATCTGTCAAACCCTTCCTTCCCTGTGATGTGTAACTAGTACACATTGCTTCTAAAAACTTTAATATCTCTATTAATATAATAAATACTGCGTTTAGAGTTTAGATATTTATTCGTAAAACATTTACGCATTGAATAAAAAAAATTATATTAATAATAATTAGCACTTATCGCCCACATCAGAGATATTTTGTGAAAATCGGGAATAAATTCACCAGTACAATCAAACGTGTGGCAGTTTGTGACGTAGGTATATTCATTCTAAAAAACCGCTATGGGTGAGAAACGACGCTATTCATGTCTCACTCTCATTCTACTTCGTTATATGGGAACTCAAGAAATAGAATCTCAGTTCGCTCGCTTCTCCCGCTTCAGTAGCTTTCGGGCATCCATTTGAGGTAGTCGCTTCGCCCGTTTTGTGAACGTCGGCCGATGTTTTTTTTCATGTTTTCAGCAATTAAATTTCACTTATTATCACTTTCGACTTCAAATTTAATTAATTTAAGCAATTGGCTATGAATATTCCTTTTTTTACGATTTTAAATCTGTCATTTTTACATGTGTATTGAATACACAGCACCGGAATGGGCGGATTTTTTTAACACAGGAAGGGAAAGGTTAAGATCAATAGTATTGAAGTGTCATATTTGATGGATGGATTTGAAATATAGATGTGGAAAAATACTGAAAATATCAGAATAAATGCTGAAGAAATGCGTGTACTGAGATGAATACGTGGGGTGACAACGTATGACAGAATAGGAAATGAAGTGATTTGGGAGGAATATGAACTTAAGGCATGTTTTGAATTAGACGAAGAAGAGTATTTTGAAAAGGTTTGATAAAAACTGTCAAAATAAATTAACAATTAAAATTTAAGTAGAAAGCGTACTACAGTACATATACATTTCATCACGCCGTCTTCTTGTCAGGGTTGGTAGAAAGGAGAGAGTTCCAGACTTGCCTATCGCGACACACATCTTTCGTCTCTTCGACACCTTCTCGTACAGCTCCTACTCTCAGAGTGATCTTCTTCTTCTACAACACAACATAAACTTTCTTCAACACAACAGCAAAAAATTATTCAGTTCATGTTCATCCTTAATCACTTTATTTCGTATTCTAACATACATTGTTACTCCATGTATTCTAATAAGTCTACTCATTTCTAGTGTATTTTTCGGATCTTTTCAGACTTATAGCATGTTCACGTTTTACTTGCATACATCAAAGTAGATACTAAAATATTGTTTTGGTCTATCACTTTGGAAGACTTGCAAATTTTCTGTTTCGAGTATAACAAATATGTTTAAGTGCCCCATTGAATTTGTTTTCTATTGCTACACGGCTTTCAATATCCCTCGTAACTCTTTCACCATCTAAGAAAATAATACCTAAGTAAGATAATTTTTCAACTTTCTCGTATCTTTCATTACTCACCAATATATAACATTTGCTTTTCAGTCCACCCTTTTCCATTATCAAAACTGGTTTTCGCAACATTATTTCTTAGGTCTTTTTTTTTATTTTTCTCTCACATAATTTGCTTATCAGACTGTTATTTATTCATGTTTTACTTTTCTCTCTTATAATTTGCTTATCAGACTGTTATTATTTCTTATTTTACTTTTCTCTCTTACAATTTGCTTATCAAACTGTTATTTATTCATATCTTACTTTTCTTTCTTATAATTTGCTTATCAGACTCAGTTATTAATTCTTATTTTACTTTTCTCTCTTATAATTTGCTTATCAGACTCTGGTATTTATTCTTATTTTACTTTTCTCTCTTATAATTTACTTATCAGACTATGTTATTTATTGTTATTTTACTTTTCTCTCTTATAATTTGCTTATCAGACTCTGTTATTTATTCTCATTATACTTTTCTCTCTTATAATTGGCTTAGCAGACTGTTATTTATTCTTATTTTTTGCTAACACTTCTTTGTCATCGGCATGCAACAATCTGTTCATATTTCTATTTGATATTGGAATGCTACCAATTGACGTCTATAGTTCATTCAAATTCTAATGTGGCGTTTTACAAAAGTAATGTCAAATCCAATGATAGACCATGTTAATTTTTACTCTTTCAATATCATTA
Source organism: Odontocerum albicorne (assembly GCA_949825065.1). Lineage (NCBI taxonomy): Eukaryota > Metazoa > Arthropoda > Insecta > Trichoptera > Odontoceridae > Odontocerum > Odontocerum albicorne. The sequence goes on along the minus strand of OX463846.1, from coordinate 2,572,233 downwards.
ACAGCCTTGATAAAAGTCTTCTATAAAACCAAATAATCGCTGTTGACTTGAAAATTCGATACAGTGAATATTTTATGAAACAGGCGAGTTATCCAATATCACAACACACAACATAGGGAGGAAATAACAAATTGATATTAGTTTTTGAATTACCCCTATAAAATATAATCATGGATATATTTGTTCCCTGCAACAACGAACGACAATTTGGAGGGTGTTATAAACGAGAATGGAATAATGACCAGAAGAAGGAAACCCTTATTTCCGCACCCTAACCACGTGTTTATTTTTTATTTTTTTAAATCCTGGAAAACAAAATAAATTTATCTCTAGTTGAATGATATTTTTTCCACGAGTTTAATTTGCTTCGCAAATGGAAAACCTCTACGTATTCGTGTTACTGCTGCAAGAAAATATCATCAAATACCCCTTTTTAAGCTTTCGTTTTTCATTATTCAGTCAGTTAACGTTATGGTCTCACAATTATGTTATTGCTGAATGAATTATAATTTACACTAAAAACACATTACACTAATGTAAAAAGTATTAAAATATTCTTCATATATATTTTATAATAAATAACACATGGCTCAGTATTTTTTTAAATGCGATCTACATTATGTTACATTTACATGAATATACAATGTGCAGTATGTTACCTTTACATAAAAATGCGATCTACAGTATGTTACCTTTACATGAAAATACAATGTACAGTATGTTACCTTTACATGAAAATGCGATGTGCAGTATGTTACCTTAACATAAAAATGCGACGTGCAGTATGTTACCTTTACATGAAAATGCGATGTGCAGTATGTTACCTTTACATGGAAATGCGATGTGCAGTACGTTACCTTTACATAAAAATGCAATGTGCAGTATGTTACCTTTACATGGAAATGGGACGTGCAGTATGTTACCTTTAAATTAAAAAATATAAAACGTAAAAAAAATTGGAGTGACAATGACACCAAAAACAGTGAAAATAACTCTTAGATTTGATTTGATGACACCAAAAACAGTGAAAATAAATCTTCGATTATGACAAAGTTTTGTTTATTAGAATATTTAACATTAAATTATTTCAATATTCCTCTAAAACATAACTCCTTGCTAAAAGTGTATTTTTACCTCTTATCTTGAGGCTCTCCTCAAGTGAAATGTTAATTTCGCCTGAAATAGAAACTCGTGTAGCAGGCATTAATACAATGAGTGGAATCACATTGTGGGGACTGAATAATATGAGATGTCTTCACGGCCGGGCTCCCCCTATATTATGTGGGATGTATCTCGGCCGGAGGGATGTAATGACATGAGCCAAGACCTTTTGATAGCTTCTCTTTCAAATGTATTTCCTGCTAAAAACACATTACACTAATATAAAAAGTATTCAAATATTCTTCATATATATTTTATAATAAAACTTCATGTTGAATTTTTTTGCTTTAAGTTATATAAAGGTTTTAAAACAAATCGATTAAAACTAAACTTACTAACATTGTTTTCGATAGTGGTTCTTGCATTGTATTGTATTACACTTTCGTTGTACGCAGTGGGCTTAATGCGATGTGGCAATATCTTCCAAACAATCAGAAATATATTAAAGAGGCCTTAAGTGATAACCAGATTGGAATAATTTTTAATAATGTCTGAGTTCCAACGAGAATCGAACCCGAAACAAACGTCCTGCTAACTAGGCCACGAAGGTCGTCTTGCCATTTCAAGCATATGTTAATATAAAAGTTTTATACAAAAATTAATACACAAACTCATGTGTTATGATACTCGTATATTGTATTTTATTGATATATTGTATGTTATGATATATTGCATTTTATTGATATATTGTATGATATATAACGTTTTATTGATATCTTGTATTTTATTGATATTTTGTATTCTATTGACATAACATATTGTATGACATATTGTGATATATTGTATGATGTATTGATTATTATTAAGAATAATAATCTGGTGACTTAATTTCCATGTGGTAATCCATGTGGTGATGTTAAAAAGACCTTTATATTTCCATGTGATGATGTAAAAAAGCCTTCATATTTTGATGTGGTTATGTTAAAAAAGGCCTTTATATTGAAGGGGGTCTTCATGAATAATATGGTTTAAGCGGTTTTCATCGAAGTCCACTGATCGTCCGGAACGCTCCATGTCTTTCAGGTTGAAATTACCGTCTTTGAAACGCAAAAACCATCGACGAGCTGTCCTTTCATTCATAGCATCTACACCGTACACTTCTCAAATATCGCGAGCAGCTTTGGCAGTTTTATTCCCTCGATTGAACGCGAACGGAAGGAGGTGTCGAAAATGCTCACTTTCGTCTACTTACTTTCCATTTTGAAGGCTTGTAATCAAATAAAATAATATATGTAACGTAAAAGCAAACACAATATCTTACAGAACAGAAAATTTTCTTTCGAATGACGTATAATCTTTACCATTTTGTTTTACTTTTGGTGATCATTTTTAAAATGAAAACAAAAACGGACGCAACTTATGTTAACACCCAATATTTCCATATGGTGATGATAAAAAGGCCTTTAAAGAAAAACCAAACTGGAATCCTTTTTTTTTTAATAATGAATCAAGCCCGCTACCCCTGGGCTGGCAGATAGAAGTCTTATCAAAGAAGGTTGTTAATGGGGGATGTCAATCCTTGAATTAGTTAGCAAAATTCAATTAGAAAATAAAATTAAATATAAATAGATTGTCCGAAATCTACCTTTACATAAAAGTACAGAGAACTTGATAATGGCACAGTGGATAATTTTTCTTCATAATTGAACATTAATTATCATACTTTAAAATATTGTTTATCAACTTTTTTAGCCTTGTAGTTCTCAAAATAATTAAGAAAATTAGCGATCCCTCTGCTAAAACTTAATATCTTGTAGATGCATATACATGTGGCCGCACAAATGTTGTATTTTCACAAAACTCTAGCTTTAAAATAGAGCAGATAAAAACAGATTAGAGAAAATAATGTTTTACATAATTTTGACATAAAACGTTTTTCGTTTTAAAGTATTTTTATTTTCGCAACCCTGATATTTAAACAACCCCCCTAAGGGTTACAACAAACAGGTGATATAAACGATGCATTAGAGATTGTTTCATATCACTTTGTTATTCATTCACTTTCCTCAAATATCTCAAAAGAAGTTAAATGTAATAATTATCATTTTTACACATATACAGTGTACGTAATATGCAGTAAAACTTGTTAAACATTAATAAAACAAAAGTCAGTGACTACAATTTAACAAATTCTAGAAATTTATCAATATTTTAAAATGAAATAATAAATTGTTAACGTTAAACTAAAAATTACACACTGATTTTATTTCTGGCAACGAAAGTGTAATAAATATAAACAAAACGTTGAACTACCATTTGAAATCTTTATTTCGTTTTGCTTCGAAAATATCTAAGGCTTTTGAAATTCTCTCAAGTGTTTCAGCTGAAATATCTTTCAAGAAACGACAATACTTTTTTTTAATATGTGAGAACGCCCTCTCCTAATGTTTCATAAATACTCTTACCATCTCGGTGTTTCTTTTTTTAGAGTTAAAAAATAAATTAAATAAAAAATCCCTTGAAATACTTTTTTATTTATTATTATGTTTTGGGTAGCTGCCAACAGGGTGGTCACACAATATCTTAATTTACCCTTAATCTTCGTTTATATCCTACTTCAGTTCTTTTTCTCCCTTAAAGTATAATTTCTGTAAATAATTACTTCTTAAATAAATGTTTTCAAGTCTCTCTTAAATTATTTTTTTTACTTTTAATCTTTCCTCTTTCTCTCGTCTATTCTTGGAATAGTTCCAATTTAATAACATTATTTATTTTCCCGGAACATTTTATGAACACAACAATAATGAGTTTAAAATATAAATATTCATTGAATTCCAAGGACAATTTTATACAGCGCCGTTTAGTGAAAAAAAACTCTCTTTTAGGGCGCTCTTACTTGGAACTCGATCCCATTATTACTAGAAAAATCACGTCTGACAGCTAGAACAGCACCCGAGTGAATTATGTCTAACAATTTCTCTGCAAACAGAACACAAAGAAATACGTTGATGAGGCCTTAACCTTTCCTTCCCTGTGTTGGGTATCTTCTACATGTTGCTTCTAATAACCATCAATATCTCTATAAATATAATAAATACAAGGTTAAGATTTTAGGTGTTTCTCCATAATATATTTACGCATTGATTTAAAAAATAATATTAATCATAAATAGAATTTATCGACTACATCGTGGGTATTTTGTGAAGATATCGGAAACAAATTCGCATTTAAACGCTGTGAGTGCCTCGACCTTGTGTCTTGACGATAGGTGAATAGTATGCGGGAAGCGCGACACTATATTCGCATCTCATTTTTGATACTCCACTGAATTGTGAGGAGCTGAATTGTCTCAACGTCGCAAGCATAAGCGTAAGCGCCGGGGTATGCGATTGACGTTCCGCGCCACAGTAGCTTCTAGGCTTGCAAATAGGTTAGACGTACGCTCGTTCCGTGAGCGATGCCAGATAGTTTTGTAATGTTTTCAGCAAATAAATCTCAATTATTATAATGTTTAACTTCAATTATAATTAATTAAGGGAATTATCTATGAATGTTCTTATTTTTCCGATTTAAAATCGTTAATTTTTGATCGCGTACTCACTACCCAACACCGGAGCACGCGTTTTAATTTTATCACCGTAAGGGAAGGGTTAAATAAGAATCAGATTTAAGACATTTTCTTTAAAAGAAAAGAACTGGATTCGATTCCGGAGGTTGCGAACTCGCAGCCTCCGAGTTTAAAGACAGGCATCTTACCAATAAGGCCAGGGGGTCATCAAAAATAACGAATCTCCAACGTTTGCCAGTACAAATATAACTATTTATACTTCGGTTTTGGGTTCCTTTCAATATCAAAATTATGCCGGAAGCTCGACATGGGACAAGGTTTTCTCATTTATTATTTGACTCAGTATTTTTTAAAATGCGATCTACAGTATGTTACCTTTACATGAAAATGCGATGTGCAGTATGTTACCTTTACATGAAAATACGATGTGCAGTATGTTACCTTTACATGAAAATGCGATGTGCAGTATGTTACCTTTACATGAAAATGCGATCTACAGTATGTTACCTTTACATGAAAATACAATGTGCAGTATGTTACCTTTACATGAAAATGCGATGTGCAGTATGTTACCTTTACATGAAAAGGCAATGTGCAGTATGTTACCTTTACATAAAAATGCGATGTGCAGTATGTTACCTTTACATGAAAATGCGTTGTGCAGTATGTTACCTTTACATGAAAATGCGATGTGCAGTTTGTTACTTTTACATGAAAATACAATGTGCAGTATGTTACTTTTACATGAAAATACAATGTGCAGTATGTTACTTTTACATGAAAATGCGATGTGCAGTATGTTACTTTTACATGAAAATACAATGTGCAGTATGTTACCTTTACATGAAAATGCGATGTGCAGTATGTTACCTTTACATGAAAATGCAATGTGCAGTATGTTACCTTTACATAAAAATGCGATGTGCAGTATGTTACCTTAACATAAAAATGCGATGTGCAGTATGTTACCTTTACATAAAAATGCGATGTGCAGTATGTTACCTTTACATGAAAATGTGATGTGCAGTATGTTACCTTTACATGAAAATGCGATGTGCAGTATGTTACCTTTACATTAAAATACAATGTGCAATATGTGTATTACTAACCGCCGGGTACTGTACGTACACACTATGTTATTATCAATAAACGAATATTTATTTATTTATAAAAACAAAGTGATTTATTCTTTAATATTCTAATACGGAATTTCACAAAATAAAAGCTAAAAGGTTTGTTTTTTTACAATTTTAGTAAATAACGTAAAAATGCCGATAAAGTAATTCGTAACTATAAAAATTTTATTGAGCTTTTGGGTTGGTATTAGGCCCGGAACTCGCAGTTTGCTATCGCACGTTTTGGAAATACAACCGAAGGCAAAGAGGTAACAATACTGGTACTCGTCTAATATAGTCACCAGGCGAATTAATCAAATCAGACTGGGACCCTTTTTATTATTTTTATTTTTATATACAATTGAGAATCGAATCCAAAACCCCCGGGTAGTAGTCAAGCGTCTTGACAAATATGCCATTGAGGTTGATTAAAAACAATGTAGAAGATATTTAAAAATGTTTTCTTTTACTGTACAGTTATATTGGTTTGCCTTTGAAAATGTTTGAGGAACGCTGTATTTGGTTATTTTTGATTTTTTTGTCTTAGCAGAAGTAGGGACGTAGTGGGTGGTTCAAAAGAAAAGTATTTAAAGATCTTTAAATTTAAGTATTTGAATAATGATTTCACAGTAAATGAAATTATACTGCTTAAAATATTTCTTTTGATAAAATTCCAAATTTTGCTAGTATCAATTCGCAAGAGAAAACAGGTGGGTAGATTTTTTCTTAAGTTAAAGGATTAATATTCAAGCATCCTCATTAAAAAATGTGGAAAAAAGCCATGAATAAAATCAATTCTCTTTGTAATAAAGGTGCCACAGAATTATATTGTTATATAACTATCAAGGAATTTTTGGTTCCTCTCGGATTTCACGTGATTGATCAAAACTAGAATCTATTACGAACGAGTGAATTTTAAAGAAATTTCATTGAATTGCCACCATCAAATACCCTAGAGATTCTTACCTTATCCAATTTTGGGCTGATGCCTGGTTACAATATTTAACGAGGTAAAGAAAATGTCTAAACTGGGATAGAAGTCTGTTTCTGATAAATCCTTGAAATACTCGTAAATTGGTGACAATTCTCAAGTATAAAAGCGCTCAAAATCATTTTTAACCCTTCCCTTACGGTGATAAAAATAATACGCGTGCTCCGGTGTTGGGTAGTGAGTACGCAATAAAAAATTAGCAATTTTAAATTGGAAAAATAAGAACATTCATAGATAATCCCCTTAATTAATTATAATTGAAGTTAAAATTATAATAATTGAGATTTATTTGCTGAAAACATTAAAAAACCATCTGAAAACATTAAAAAACGCTCACGCAACGGGCGTACGTCTAACTTATTTGCAAGCCTAGAGGCTACTAGTGGCGCGGAACGTCAGTCGCATACCCCGGCGCTTACGCCTTTGCTTGCGACGTTGAGACAATTCAGCTCCTCGCAATTCAGTCTAGTATGCAAGAGTGAGATGCGAATACAGTGTCGCGCTTCCCGCATACTATTCACCAAGACGAGGCACTCGCAGCGTTTAAATGCGAATTTGTTTTCGATCTTTACAAAACACCTCGATGTAGTCGATAAATTCTGATTATTATTAATATTATTTTTTAAATCAATGCGTAAATATATTATGGAGGAATACCTAAAATCTTAACCTTGTATTTATTATATTTATAGAGATATTGATGGTTATTAGAAGCAACGTGTAGAAGATACCCAACACAGGGAAGGGAAGGTTAACGACATGAAGCGCGCTTCCCGCATACTATTCACCTATCGTCAAGACGAGGCACTCGCAGCGTTTAAATGCGAATTTGTTTTCGATCTTTACAAAACACCTCAATGTAGTCGATAAATTCTGATTATTATTAATATTATTTTTTAAATCAACGCGTAAATATATTATGGAAGAATACCTAAAATCTTAACCTTGTATTTATTATATTTATAAAAATATTGATGGTTATTAGAAGCAACGTGTAGAAGATACCCAACAAAGGGAAGGAAAGGTTAACGACATGAAGACTGATTGAGTTTATAATTTGAAATAGTTCAAAAGAGCCATGGTTACGGTTTAGTTCCTTGAACATTAACTGACAATTATAATAGTTGACACTATCTTCGATCTTTTAAAGAGGGTGGGATAAGTCAATGGACTAATGTGGATGTTGAACGGATCTAAGGAATGTGACTTAAAAAGCGTCCCAACACTTTATGTTATTTTCTTTCGTATGTTATCCAAATTGAATATATGATATATTAAAAAGCATGACACGGAAACAACTGTAGGGAATACCGTCGTCCCTAAATATTGTCAACATGCACGGTCAACGACCGACGAAACGAACTTTGGATATGTCCAAAGTACGCATACCAGAACACTAATATTGTTTACACGCAAATAATATTTACGTTGCATTCCACGGTAGAAAGAGAACGCATCGCGTTGTCTCACCGTTTTTGCCAATAAATATTCTACCCACTATATTATCCGCAACGTCTGCAAACGCCTCTGCACGCGCAGGAGTGAGATAAAGTATATATTGCGGGCGCATTCACGCACATCTATAAATACCTACTTATCGACAAATAAAGATTATTATTCACTTGACCATTCATTGCTGTTTACTATTCATTGATTGTTCACTCTCACTTTCCGCATTCCTGAATCGACGTATTTTATTTTAAATACAAAACAATCATAATCATCACGACGTATCAATAAAGCATCCCGCTAAATTGGTGACCCCGAACGAAAAGGAACACAGAATTCAACTAAAGCGAATACAGCGATGTCAACACCATCATCATCAGCGCGTCCCACTACAAACATCCGCTAAACAACAAATAAAAATCGAGCCTTTTGATTTAGAAACAACGAAATGTGCATGTAACTCGCAAATTCATTTTGCAAATGCTGGTAATACTACCGTACGAGAAGAAGCAAGTGCACTCGCATACATCTTTGGCACATTAGAGTATTAAGACTGGGGACTATTTTTTGGTACTCTCAGGAATCAAACCCAAAACTTCCGAGTGAAAGTCAAACTTCTTACCAAGTATGCAACGGAAAGTTTCACTTTTTTGTTAAATAATTTATTAAAACATTTTTAAAGCAAGCTTCATCAGATAGCTACTTTGATCATACGGTCAATTATCATCAAATAGATGCCCTGACCATCGGACCGATTATAGTCAAATTGATGCCCTGATCATACGCCAATTACCATCAAATAGATGCCCTGATCATATTTATTTATTTATTTATTTATTTATTTATTTATTTTTTCAAAACAGGCTTAGCCCAATTACATTGAAAAATACAAGACATTAAAAAAGAAGAAAAATTACAGGGAAAAAATTTTTTTTTTTTAAATTATATAAAATAAAAAATAATGCATATGTATACAAACGAGTATTTACACACAAACGTATGTTACATATATATTCAGTCACTTAAGTATGTTGATGAGTGCTTTCTAACGCGCTTAATCTAAGAAGAAAATTTACTTTTGCTTTTGGTAATGTGATATGAAATATGTCAATATCCGAAGCAGTCCCGTTAAGAAGAGTTAAGGCCCTTCCAACAGGCATAGCGGCTGGAAGACCCGTTCTTGCATATGTTATTGAGAACAGTTCCTGCCGGCGCAGTCTAGTGTAATTGTTAGGAACATTTAACGCTAATCTTTGTAGTAATGCTGGACAGCTCACAACTCCTCGAACGAGTTTGACAACGTATACCAAGAGACGCAGATCTCTTCTTACGCTCAAGGAGTTATACCCGAGCATGCCCAGCAGAAACTGCGTAGGATATAGCCACGGATAGACACCAAACTCACTCATGTAGAGATATCGTAGATATTTTTTTTGTACTTTCTCCACCATGAGCGAGTTTTGCGCCCCCACCGGGCTCCAAATGCAAGCATTGCTTTCTAGTTTGCTACGGATCAATGAATTAAACAACGTTTTGAGCACCAATTGGTTTTCAAACGACTTAGAGATTCTCATAACAAATCCTAGAGTTTTATAAGCTGTGTTGCACATAACTTCTATGTGAGGACCAAACGCGAGATTGCTGTGGAACAAGACACCCAGATCTTTAATATTATCTGTGCGGGGAATAGGTATAGATTCAAGTGTATATCTATGGAATTTCAAGACGTGTGAGCGATGATACGACATAATTTTGCACTTTGATGCGTTGAAATATAATTTATTATTGTGGCTCCACTCACAAACGTTGTTGAGATCTGCCTGTAGGTCTAAGCAGTCGGTATAAGAACGAATTTTTTGAAAGATTTTGAGGTTATCAGCAAATAGAAGAAACGTGGATTTTTTTATAACTCTACCTATATCATTAATAAAAATAAGAAATAAGGTAGGTCCAAGATTAGACCCCTGCGGAACACCTGAGTAGGCAGTGAAGTAATCGGAGTTGTAGATTCCATGTGAAACAAATTGTTTTCTATCTCTAAGATAATCTGACAGTAGCCTTAGTAAGTTACCTGGGATCCCAAGTTCACTCATTTTTTCTAATATTTTTTTGTGATTGACGCGATCAAAAGCTTTTGCAAAGTCATGATACGAACAATCAATCTGATTGCCACTATCTACAGCCCTTGAAACATAGTCGGTGAAGACCATCAGATTGGATTCAGTAGATCTGCCTCTTCTGAAGCCATGCTGCTCATCAATTATATATGGGTCCACTAACGACCTTAGTGTGCGATCCATAAACATTTCTAGGAGCTTAGCTATTGAAGAAAGTATGGCGATAGGTCTGTAGTTGGTTATATCGTCCTTAGAACCATTTTTAAATATGGGAATAACTCGAGTCTTTTTCCATTCACTTGGAAAAGTATGGACTTGGAAGACAAGATTAAATATGTAAGCAAGAGGTGCAGAAAGCAATTCACTACAGCCCTTAAGAAAAAATGTAGGTACTCCGTCCGGCCCGACTGCTTTCGTGTTTTTCATCAACTTTATTTGTTTGAGTATATCAAATGTAGTGATGCTTAGCTTAAATCCCGAGGAAGTATGGTGTTCATCAAAAACAAATGCCTCGGAGTCCCTACAATAAACTGTTGAAAAATAATTTGCGAATGCAGAAGATATTTCGGGACCAGTTATTTGATTCCCATCCCAATTCATAACATTAAGCACTGGAGAATCGTTACGCATGGATTTAATATGATTCCAAAATAGTTTTGGTTCACGTACCATTCGACATTCTAAGTTCCTTATGAAGTCTTTATAAGCCGTGCGAATGTTATGTTTGAGCTGAGCGCGAGCACTTTTGAACGCATCGTAGTCACTCAGACGACAAGAGTGTTTCCATTTTTTGTGAAGAGAATCTTTAAGTCTAATATTCCCAACAATTTCACTTGTGAACCACCTCGGGTATTGCCACTTACGTAGCTCTTTTGGTTTTACGGGAAAGCACTCATCAAATACGCAATAAACATGTTCATACAAATATGCTACCGCCTCGTTCACGTCTAAAATTGAATATAAGGGATCCCAGTTAATATCCCTTGTCTTCAGATATAAGGAATGGAAATCTCCTTTGTCAAATCGCCATTTTTTAAACACTGGATTCTCAAATTTTTTTGGAGACGCATTTATTTTATCCTTGATCAAGAAGACTGTGAGATCGAATTCTAGTGCCGGGTGATGAAGATCTTCTGGTACGAGATGAAAAGGGGCGTGTTGCACCTTGGTGCTAATATTTGAATATATTAAATCTAGAAGCCTGCCGTTAAAATTATTGATATTATTAAATTGTATCAAGCTGTAGGCAGTTGAAAGACACAAAAATTCGTTTTGAACCCCCCGTGCCCCTATCGCGCTATTTAAGTTAAAATCGCCAAGAATTACTACTTTTCTATCTCGTATGTAATTTACATGAGCTAAAATGTTGGTACAGAAGAGCGAGTATTTCTCCTCGGTTGTATTCGGTGGGAAGTAAACAACGCATACAAATATTACTAAAAAACTATTTACAGTGATTTTAACCCAAAGATCTTCATTACTCGTTTCCAGGAATGACACTCGTTCAGCAAGAACCGAATCAGAGTTTCTCAATCCAAGTAACACGCCGCCACCACGGTGTGCGGAGACTCCATCAGCGGTCGAGCGATCGCGTCGGAATACTAAATAATTACCATCAAAAAGCTCACGGCTACAGACAGAGGCGTCCAACCACGTCTCGGTAAGTGCAATCAGAGAGTGATTGGAAGCAGCAACATTGTTGAAAAAATTTATTGTCTTCGTCTTCAAGCCGCGCACATTCTGATAGTACGCATTAAGTATTGTGAGAGACGAAGTATTCCGCTTCTCTTTCCCATTCTGTCAGTAATGGCTCGGTAGTTTAGGAGCCTCCAAATTGGTTATCCATTTTTTCAAAAAGGTTTTACGGGGCCAATTACTTGGAGACAAAATTGATTCGGTCTTGCTTACCTCTATTCCGATCTTGAATGACGAGTAGTCACCGCGGGATTTCAATTTCGACACTTTGAATGAGCCGGTAGCATCCAATTTTTTTAAGTATATTTCTAAATCCTCTTCAGTCGTTTCACGATGAAGAGGATAGCAATGGTAAAAAACAAATTTATTGGTGTTCATTTCACTGTGCAATGTGCCACGAATTACAGTTCTTTTTTTCCGAACTTCTGTCCAAACACCGTGAGTCACTGTGGCTGTGGGCTCCTCTGATTCATTTAGATTCTTCAACGTATTATTTGCATTTTTATCAACGTCTGACGATGAGCAGCCTGTGTTTCGTGTTCGAGTGTCAGGTTGCGGAGAGCTATTTTTAGATTGCGCTGCTGCTGCTACTCCTCTGGTTATTCGCCTTTCCACCGCGACCCCAGGTTTGAGAGGCCGTGAATTCTTCATGGTGGTAGAGGCATACGATGCTCGGGCTGCGTTAACATCTGGGTTTGGGGTTCAATAGATGCTCTAACCATACAGTCCATTATCATTCAATAGATACCTTGAACATACAGCCAAATATCATCGAATAGATGGCCTAACCATACGGCAAATTATCATCAAATAGGCGCTCTGACCATACGGTCAATTATCATCAAATAGATGCCCTAACCATATGGCCAATTACCATCAAATAGATTGTTTTTGCTCGTTAATGCCATGTGATGCTGCCATGCTTCCTGATTTCATCTATCCAGCGTACCTTCGGTCTTCTTCTGGGCCTCTTTATGCCTCTTGGGTACCATTGGATTATTTCGGATGTCCATCGGGAGTCTGACATTCTAGCTATGTGTCCTGCCCATTGCTACTTCATTCTTTTGCACACCTTTATAACGTCTTCTACCTTTGTTTTGTTTACGGTCTCTTTTAGTATATCCCAGCATGCATCTCTCCATGCCCCTTTGTGCGGTCTGGAGCTTTTGTGTGTTCTTTACTGTGAGCGTCCATATCTCGCAGCAATACGTAAGTACTGGAAGAATAAACTGGTTGTAGATCCTTCGCTTCAAGGATATTGGGAGATTACTTTTGAAGATGTTGTTCAAACGTCCAAATGTGATCCACGCTAGTTTTATCCTTCGTGCTATTTCCTCCGATATGCCACCTACAAAGGAAATAAATTGGCCTAAATACACATATTCCTGGAGAAGTTCTAGCGGCTTTCCATCTACGTTTATTGGTTTTGGGGAAGCAAAGCTGTCGATTTTTTATACTTCCGTGTATATGTTTTTTTTAAATGAAGGACAATTCAATAATCCCCGTTTCAGGAGCAAACTCTACTCCAGGGCGCTCTAGCTTGAAACTCAAACCCACTAATAAACTGTTTTGAGTCAACCATTTTATCACATGTATGAATTAAATACTCTCGTCACTGAAAAAATTATATTTACATATTTCAGTTAAATAAACAAAAAAGAAAAAACAATACTAGCAACATGTCAAACAAAAAACAATACTAGCAACATGTCAAACAAAAAACAATACTAGCAACATGTCAAACAAAAAACAATACTAGCAACATGTCAAACAAAAAACAATACTAGCAACATGTCAAACAAAAAACAACACTAGCAACATGTCAAACAAAAAACAATACTAGCAACATGTCAAACAAAAAACAATACTAGCAACATGTCAAACAAAAAACAATACTAGCAACATGTCAAACAATACTAGCAACATATCAAACAAAAAACAATACTAGCAACATGTCAAACAAAAAACAATACTAGCAACATGTCAAACAAAAAACAATACTAGCAACATGTCAAACAAAAAACAACACTAGCAACATGTCAAACAAAAAACAATACTAGCAACATGTCAAACAAAAAACAATACTAGCAACATGTCAAACAAAAAACAATACTAGCAACATGTCAAACAAAAAACAATACTAGCAACATGTCAAACAAAAAACAATACTAGCAACATGTCAAACAAAAAACAATTCTAGCAACATGTCAAACAAAAAACAATACTAGCAACATGTCAAACAAAAAACAATACGTGCAACATGTCAAACAAAAAACAATACTAGCAACATGTCAAACAAAAAAAAATCCACATTCAATATCAGTGTGTGATGCATAAATGTAATTATTACATTTTACTTAACTAATTACATTAATCCGTGGTACTTAACTAATTACATTAATCCGTGGTACACTTAGTTCTACCTATTATCCCGAGAAATGACAAAGTAATTTATTATTAAATTTTTTTAAAGCAAAATAATTGATGATGTTCCTTTTAAACGTTTAGCTGAAATCCATTACGTATGTGCACCTATTTTTAACAATCTCCCGATCTCTCTTTCAGGATCCAATCTTCGTGATAATGGAGTACATATCCCTCGGGAAGCTGCAGGCGTTCCTGCGAGCCTCCAGGGCCGAGAGGCACTATGGCAACGTGCACGCCGGCAGCGAGACCCTCACATCCAGGGACCTCACAGCTTTCGTCTACCAGGTAGCCAGGGGGATGGAGTACCTCTCCTCCAAGGGGGTAAGTTAAATGCATTTTATTTATTTCTTGAGCACATTTATTTAATTATTTACTTTTATTTTGGTCTTTAGAGAAAATCAACAGGAAGATTGTTAGCGTCAATAATGATTAAGAATCTCCGTAGTATGATTAGAAAGACACCTTTCCAACCAGCGGAAGTGATTTCGATTCCCATAGGCACATGATTAAAAAAAAAGAAACATATTCGAGCCTGGTTTTCATTCAAACCTCTTTAACAGCTTTCGAAACTCTTTTTTTTTAATATTGAATACCAGCGGGAATGAAACCCGCACCAGCTGGATTGGAAACCTCTCATTTTACCAACTATGTCTCGGAGTTATGGAGTAATAAATCCAATGTTGATGGTAGCCATAAGATAATAAATCCAATATTAATGGAAGCAATAAGATAATAAATCCAATATTAATGGAAGCCATAAGATAATAAATCCAATAATGATGGAAGCGATTAGATAATAAATCCAATATTGATGGAAGCGATAAGATAATAAATCCAATGTTGATGGTAGTGATAGGATAATAAATTCAATGCTGATGGTAGCGATATGGTAATAAATCTAATGTGGCTGATTTAGAAATAACTCAGACAGAAAAATCGTCCCAGAAATACAATAATAAAAGTGTGAAGTGAAATATGAAACATTATTTAGTTTTTGCCGTTTAACGTCGGTATTGCCACTCCGTATAAAGGGAAAAAAAATCGGATTTTCCCGCAATCCCCTTGAGAAAAAAACACCGTCAAACGTTGTAGCACTTTTTTTTAATAATCAAAAAATTTCCCCTAACGTTCCGAACGAACTAAAATAAGTTTCAGATAGATCACGCACAGTGGCGTCCTAAGAATTTTATTTTTGAATTAAATTTAAAAAAATACAGTAATTAAAAATTATAAAAAGAAAATAGCTAGGGAAACATTGATGGAACTATCAATAAAAAGGGAGTCTGGAAAAAAGACTTAGTGATTATTTCTATGGACCCTTACATATTACACCTAAGTGGAAGAACAGTACCGGATTATTGGATGACTCCTAGTATGCATTACTTATGAAATGGGGTAGGTTACCAGAATCACAAACGGAGAGGATGATGGGGGGTGGTGAGATGGGGAGGAAGAGTGATAGGGGTGGGGAAGTGGGGAGAAGGAAAGAGAGAGGGATGAATTATACAACTATGACATTAAACATCTCAAGTGCTCCAAATAACAATACTGACTGGGAATTTGCTAACCACTTGATTGAGAAAAACCACTCGTTTGATATTGATCGTGGTTTGCGAATTGTTCCGGTTTGCATTTTGTTGTTAATATCGAGAAACTTTAAGCTCGACAACTTCAAGACTCTCGATATTAGAAAAAAAGGAAAATAAGGTGTCAACGTTTTAAAATATCAGGTTCACTTCAGTAACTGCCCTCTTCTCAACTTCTTTCCTATTCAAACACCAACTTCTGACAATTTATTTTACCAAAAAACACGGCAATTCCATGTTCCATAGATGTCACTATAAGAATATTTTTGAAAAATTAATATAATATAGGTATGTGCTCAATAGACCAGAAATAATTTGAATACACCACAAATCATTTTGCAGAATTTGATTTTGACAGCACTGCAGCACGACATACTCGGTCTCTACCTCTCGCTGTTCATTTTTTTCAGACACTGAAAAAAAGAGTTGGGCTCTTCTAGTTATTTTATTTCATGACAACCTAATTATAGTGGCCAAGTGGCAATCTTTTCCAGCCATACACAAATATGTTTGACAACATTTTGAGTGAAATATGGGGATTTACATTTTTGCAACCAATCAAAAAGGCACGCGAAACTATAATTAACAAGGTAATAGCCAGGAGAAAGAAAAGGAGATTGGAAAAAAGAATGATGGAAAACTAGGAAGAACGCCCTTTGTCACTGAAGGGAGACTTAAGGTATTGTTTTCAGTTTACGTCAACGATGTTGCAAGTCTTTTTTCTATTGTTGAGTTGTATGCTCGTTTCAGTTTTGAAGATTTTGCATAGCATTGTTCAAACGTTGAAAAAAAAACTTTTGAACTTCATTTATTATTAAAAACTTCTCGACTGACCATTCTTGGTGAAACTTTTTTTTATACAAAATAAAACAAAACTTTTATTTCATATTATTTGCAGCAACAATTTGAATGTGATTTTTTCAAGCTTTCTCTGAAATCTACACATTCAAAAAAATATATATTGAGAAAAAAAATGTCTTCTTTTTTTCTAACAGTGAACCCGATTACAGATCTTAAAAATCTATAAATACTTTCCCTGTCAAACCTTACACGTTACACCATAAATCATGGATAATTTGAAGGAATGAAAATCTCAAAAGTTAATTTCAAAAATTCATGAAAGATTTTTACACAATCTCAAAATGTAGTCAGGGATGTCAAACAAAATCATCCTGGACACGAATTTATCCTTGCAAAATCTTTGATATTTTTGCTTACCGCAAGGCATTTTATCGAAAACTTGGATGTTCAGATACGTTGAGGCTTTCATCTGTGAAATACGTAAGCAAGGGTGGGTAATATTCTCATTATATTTATTGCGATCTTTGACACCGAAATAAACAAAAAAAAAACGAAAAACGTCTGAAATCCAAATTCCTTAAAAATTCTCTCTTTGGCTCTGGTTTCTATTTTTAAGGGTTATTTCTAACAAAAGGTGTGAGTGCATAGAAAGTCGCGTGTAATATTATTGTAAACTAAAGAAAATAACAATTAATATTTGTTTCTTATATAATTTTGTTTAGTGCTGTTTCTTGACCATTACGATCCCCTCAAGAGCGCTTTCTAACTAGATCAACCTATCAAACAAAAAAGGGATTTTGAAAGACTACAATTTCGTTTATAAGAGCACCATCAGGATTTTTAAATCAAGGTTTAAAATGGTCTAAAAGTAAAACCAGTCCAAAAATGAATCCGCCAAGAATCGAACGTGGAACGCACACTTGCTAAGCGTAAATGCAAACCGTAAGAGCACGTTTGCTGACTATGTCAATAATCAAGATCGGTCCATAAATTAACAAAACCTTCATTTTGAATGAAAACAAAATATAATTTATATCATAATATATATTCTATCATATACTATTAAATTGTATCTTACTATATCAAATCACATCAAATCACATCACAACACATCACATCAAATCAAATCACAACACATCACATCAAATCTCAACACATAACATCACATTTAATCACATAACATAACATCATATTATATTATACTAGCTGGAAAGTCCATCCTTTTTTTTTAACCTGGCGAGTGTACTGCCATGTGGTAATCTCTTCCAACCAACTATAGGCCCTAAGTGTTAACCAGACTTGGAAGCCTATTTAAAGAAATCTGGGTTCCAGCGGAGATCGAACCCCCAACCTCCGGATCGGCAGACAAGTGTCTTACCACCAGGCCACGGAGGTCGTCCTTAGGCGTGCAAAAACAATAACCGAATAATTGCATATTATTATACAATACTTACATTTTTCCATAGATAACAATCTGAAATTAAAGTGTTTCTTTGTATACTCGTACAACATTTTTTGGGGAAAATAAAATCGGATTCTTCCATCATTTTTTCTTGATTGGGTACAGGATCAATTTTAATTTGTATATCATTTTGTCTTTAAACAACGCTCCAATACATTGTTCTATCAACCTATAAGTCGTATCAACATACCTTTGGAAATGCCGGTAGGTTGAGC
Source organism: Odontocerum albicorne (assembly GCA_949825065.1). Taxonomy (NCBI): domain Eukaryota; kingdom Metazoa; phylum Arthropoda; class Insecta; order Trichoptera; family Odontoceridae; genus Odontocerum; species Odontocerum albicorne. The sequence goes on along the minus strand of OX463846.1, from coordinate 2,553,706 downwards.
AATGGAAATGTAATCCTAATTGACACCATCAAATTTTTCATATATAACGAAGACACAATGTCAAAAATCCTTACCCATCGCACCAGATAACTTCTTCCTGCTTTAACAATAACCCCATACAGTGATCAGACATAGATGGTGTTTCTTTAAAAATATAAACTAACCACTTTTAAAGAAAAAATAATCTTCAAACTTCTTATGAAAACGTGTTCGAACCATCTTAAAGATTCTTCACCTTACTTAACCTGTACACCGCGTTAAAAATAAAATTCCACGAATCCTGTGCGCGGAACAATTTCGGCGTTTTTTAATTTCTAAGTTTAAACGCGTATTTTGTTTAGAATCACTGATATTTGATTACAACACCAAGTAAACATGACACATAAGTAATTTTCTGATAATAAATAATAGTCATTACTCTTTAGGAGACTCATTAAATAAAGGAGATAAACTAAACATTACGTAAAATAAACAAAGGAATGCTACGATCAAAGCAATGATTCATTACACTCACCCAATCAAATGCATATATCACTAGTAATGTTTATTTACGTAAGAGAGACTTAGTAATGTTTATTTGCGTAAGACAGACTCATCGCAGGACTCGATCCGCGCGACAGGTCGTTACATGTGACGCAATAGCTGGAAATATTGAGAAACCAAAAAAAATCGGCGCTCTGTTTATTCAACAATATCTCATAAACTAATATATTATTTGACTTTGAAGGTTTTCAAAGATGTCGCTAGAATAACAATTATTTTAAATATTAGTTCCATTTTCATTCCGGTTTTGTGTCATTCTTTTTGAGTATTTGTGATTTGAAACTTGGATTGTCGTCAGATCACAGGCGTTTGTGCTCCCCGCGAGGAACACGTTAAACATCAATTTTACCCATGCATCCCTTTCCGATGTCTTAATTCCACCTTCTTAAAAATATTACCCCTCTACTATTTTTCCTTAGCGCACCATTCTTCACAACATTAATCTAAGTTCTATAATTATTTTGCATTACTTAAGTTTCACTTCCATACATCAAGGTGGGCTCCAGCACATTATTTTGTAGTATATTTTTGCTACTATTTATATCGCGCGGTTGTTGTATATAACGTTAAGTGTTCCGTTCACTTTGTTCCCTTTCGGTACCCTTATTTCAATGTCCTTTACAACTCGTTCATCATTCGTAAACATATTGCCTATATAATAGAACTTATCAACCTGTTCCAGTTTTTCTGACTTAACCCATACATCGCACACACTCTCTACCACAATTCTTTCTGTAAACATAATCTTTCATTTCGCTACATTCATTCTCAACCCTTTTTCTAGACATCTTTTATTTAGCTCATTTATCGTATTTCTTAAATCGCATTTATTTTCAGCCCGCATAACTATATATCTATATATAAAAGTTCACATACATGTAATAACTCATAACAACATATAATAAAAAAAAAGATGATAAATACTGAGGCATTTGTTAAAAAAACGAAACAAATTTCAAACACTGCAGTGTCAGGTTCCTAACTCAATAAACATAACTGTAATTTTTTTTTAAATACTGTAATAAAAATCTTATCAATGAATTGGGAAAGTTTGATTGAATAAGGAAGCAATATCGCCAACAATGGTCGAAAATTTAAAAAAAACCGTGGAATAAATTTCTTTAAAATTTTCCAAAAAGCATTCAAGCAATGAATAAATATTTTTTTAAATTGTTTAGGGACGTACTTGAGACATTACCATGAATAAAAATAATCTCATTACGGGCTTTTTGGACAATTTTCACTTGTGTGGACGCGGTTCGCAATTACGAAAATGGCATTTTGATGCTAAATAATTTGCGTACTTCGCCACAGAGACAATAAACGTTACGCTTATATAATTTTAACCCTCTTCTCTAAAAGTATTTATGGAGTTCTTTATTGCTGTGTGATATCACTTGAATTTTGTTTTCACTACCAAATTTATTTATTTATTTATCAGTAGTACAATGTTCTTTACAATTTTTAAAAAAATATGTAAAAAATTAGTGTTTTATATATTACAAAAAAAAATCCTAAAACAACATAAAATATTTCATAAAAATTACAGTAAAAAACATATGAACACCAAAAAACAATTTAAGCAATACATTGTATGCAAGTACACTAGTGCAAATTACTTTATAAAAAATATAGCTCATTATGTGATACGTGACCGTCTTTATATTGGCCCCCTGCATCTCGCCACACCGAGTGTCACTCTTGACATTCACGTAAAAAGAAAACTACAGCACGAATTCAACATTTGTTAAATTCTGCAATCAGCTTTCTTTTATAGCAGTAGCTCAACAGATTGATAAAATACTCGTTCTATGTACTCGTACAGGGAAATTTCGTTGATAATAAGAAGTACTTAGTTTAAAATAGAAAATAACCCAATGTCGAGTATATACTGAAAGTATTCTAATACGTAAAATCTAATTAATTCAGGGCAATTTAATTGAGAATTGTTGAGTTTACGTAACAAAAATAAATTTTTGGATATATGACTTGTATAGTGTTGAATATTTTATCGTCGGATAATATACCAAATACATGACTTATATGGCACATTCGAATAGCGAGCTATATCGTTTAATAATATTGCTATAATAACGTATTTACTATCAAATATTGAACTCGTATAGCAGTTTTCAAAAGAGAGTTAACATATACCGTTTTTACTTCTAAATACGAATATATGACTTGTATAGCAATTTCGAAAATAGTGTTTTATGTAGTTGAATAATGGCGTTTTTACCACCATATATATGACTTATATGGCACATTCGAATAGCGCGCTATATCGTTTAATAATATTGCTATAATAACGTTTTTACTATCAAATATTGAACTCGTATAGCAGTTTTCAAAAGAGAGTTAACATATATCGTTTTTACTTCTAAATATATGACTTGTATAGCAATTTCGAAAACAGTGTTTTATATACTATAGTTGAATAATAGCGTTTTTACTTCTAAATTTATGACTTGTATTGCAATTTCGAAAGGAGTGTTTTACCAATATACGAGTATAGATGAATAATAGCGTTTTTACTACCAAATATATGACTTGAGCTGTGTAACTGTTTCGAATTTGATTTATTAATATTTTATTTATTATTACACATGACAAGAAACATACATAATTTGCGAAACAAAAAAAACAACATGTAATTTAATTTGGACATACATTATTTTAATGGATCTGGGTTTGTCGCCTTTCATTTGTCGTATCCCCAGTAAACTAGGCTTTTGCCTGTATCTCACTGAGGATATTTAGCACGAAAAAATTAATCGATACTTCTTTACGATTTTCGATTACACAAAAACAAAACCCCGTTGCACGTTCTCGTCAACCTGACAAACAGTGACACTCAATTACAACTGGAAACATCATGCGAAATCAAACTCTTCACACATCATCACTCCAGAAAGACCAAAAATGTTCATCCCATAATATACCGCACACAATCATAAGAATAAATACAAAAATATACAGAAGAACAAAAATATAGATTACTCTATTGTTGTATGAACTTAAATAGCGTTTTTACTATCAAATAGATGGATACGATATCGAACAGTATGGAATTGCAGGTTTGATTCCCGTTTTTTTTTTTAATATTTTTAAAAAGGGTAACATTGATAAGACTTTAGTAAGTGTCTTGACTAGGCGATTAAATAAATAAATGGATAAAGTTACTTAAGTTGTTCAATATTTAAGTAGATCAATGTGTGAAAAAATTACAGCGGTCAATGGGTGGTATACAGATATCGAATGGGAACGTATGCGGATTACTGAATCATCATCATCAATGGCACTACAGCCCATTGTGGGCCCCGGCCTCCTCCAGCAGTCGTTGCCATTCCCCCCTATCCTGGGATGCACTCCTCCAGCCCCTGATGCCAATCACGTTTGCATCATTCTGCACCCCATCCATCCACCTAAGCTTTGGTCTGCCCACGCTACGTCTTCCTTGGGGCTTGGAAAAGAGTACTTTGTTAGGCATTTCCTCTTCTCCCATTCTTGCTACATGCCCCGCCCAACGTAGCCTCCCAATTTTGATGTATTTTATAATGTTGGGCTTTTTGTATATGCTGTATAACTCCTCATTATATCTCACTCTCCAAGATCCATTTTCCTGTATGGGTCCGAATATTTTTCTGAGTATTTTTCTTTCAAATATTAGAAGGGAAGATTCGTTCTTCTTACTCAATACCCAGCATTCAGACCCATATGTGAGGACAGGTCGTAGCAGTGTCTTATAAATGGTAAGTTAAGGATTACTGAATGCTGATGACATATTGGTGATGGCGGAGAGTTTAAATGAATTGCAGAGTTTGCTAATTCCTGCCATGTTTTGAATTCAGGTATCTTTAACAACTTTCTAGTTAATCGAAAGAGATTGTCACATGGCAATATTCTCGCCAGGTTTCACTGTGTGTCAATGAAATTGTAATACAATACAAACCAAAGAACATAACATAGTAAAAATAATCGTGAAACTTAATATTCTATATTTAACAGTTAAAAAAAAAAATTTCAATCTTTTGGTAAAATTTGAATGCTGCGATGCGTTCTTTGTACAAATCCCGTTTATTTAAAGACATATTCTCTTTTCTAGCGAATATCTTGGAAGAATTTTTATTGGAATTGGAACTCCTCTTAATTCAAATTCCTTAACTGCTGTTTGCATTCTTCACGACAGATTATTTACGGAATTCTTAAGACAGAAGTAATTATTTGGATGAAAAACACTAGAAAAAAACATTAATATAATCTTTCTATTCTCATCGTATAACTCCGGGTTAACCAAATAGAATTTAAAAAATGGGAAATAACAGATTAAGGGTATATCTACGGAATTCCTGCTTGGCTGAAATCCTTTTTTTACGATATCCACAAAATGTCGGCCGACAGAATCAATTTATTCGGTAAACATTTAAAATTTAAAAAAAACTTTCATTTCGATTGTACTGCAAATTTATACACCTTTATTTTTATTAAATACAATGATGTAACAACTGGGCAATTTTTTAATTTTTAAAAATTATTCTTGAATAAATCGTGTTTTGGCGATGGAATATACAAGTCACTACGATTTTCTTATATTCTCCTTAACACTCTATGGAATGGAAACATGGACGTTTAGAAAAGAAACATATACTTTCAGATGTGACGATACCTTTCAGAGGTGACGTTGGAGATACCTTTCAGATACCTTCCAGATGTGACGCTGGAGGCGGATGCTGGACCACAAAGCACACCAATTATCTAAGAATTAACGAAAACTGAAAGATTTATTAAAGCAAATAATAAAAAAAATCTGCGATATTTTCGGCGTATTATCAGAATAAACAACAAAAACCGTAATCGCGGGACCAGTTGAAGGAAAACGAACTTCAGAAAGATCTCTTATAAGATGGATGAAGAAAATACAGAAGTTAACAACATATTCTTTAAACATTACCCAGAGTCAGAAAATATGGAGACATATGGTGCACCAACATCCAGATATAACGGAGAAACACGATCAATATTAACCACTTAATTAACAAGACGATTGTCTTGCATTTAACTGACAGTCTTTAATGATTTATGCAAATCATATTGTTTCAAGAAATATATTTACAAATTGTAATTTATTTTTATCAAACGATGTTTATTCCACTTTTTTATGACGGTATAACCCTACCGGTTTCAATGCTTTCACCTCATCTTCAGGGGAGCGCAAACAAGACTAAATGCTGTTCGAACTGGCACCGATATACACGCTTCAACGGTTGGGGGCTGGGGGCGGGAGGAGGGGAGAGAGGCACGGGATAATTTCGGCCAAGAGCGGATAAATTTTGGGTAAATAACTGTTCAACAGATGTTCCGATCGGTGTACTGATTTAGAAATTTCTAGGGCCTCTAATCTGTCCAATTTATTTCCGTTACCACTGATATGTAAGAATTTGTCATCTTCGATAGAAAAAGTATGATTCTCGCGGTGACAATGATTAGCCATTTCAGAATAAGTTAGAGGATTTGTTAAGGTGGATTTGTGTTCACGAAATCTCTTTTCAAAAGATCTTCCTGTCTTTCCTATATAGAAATGATCACAGTCAGCACATAAAAGTTTATACACACCACTGTTGCTAAGTATTCCATTTTTGCCTTTCCCATTAAATAAGAGTTTCCGGAGATTATTGATAAAAATAAATTACAATGTCTTTTAACCTCCACAATGTTAATGCCTTAATTATAAACAATATATTTACAAATTTCTATTTTGTAAGGAAAAAACTGCTAGAAAAAAAATTATGAGAAGAAAATCATAACCATGAAAGTTTTTCTAAACCAATCCATTCATTTGGTTGGTTTTGAAAGACTATCACAAAATATCAATTAATTTATAAAAAAAATGGTCATTATTTTGTTACTCCGCTGTCTATTTGATAAAAGCTTGACTTCCACACGAAGCTTTTTTCTATAGACAAAATCTGCTTTTTTAAAGCATTGAATAATTTAAGTTGGAGAAAGAGTATCGAAAAACATCAAATAGTTTGGAAAAGTTTTCCTAATTATTATGCAACTCCAAAGTCTTGTTAATAATAAGCTTGTTTACGGTCTCGAATTCAATTCATAACAGTACCCTAAAATTTAAAACAGTTTGACCAGATTTTGAAAGAAGGTAAAATGAAAAGCATTAAGAAATAATTATTACAATAAAAAAAATTATTACACTTTCTTTGAATAAAATACAACATGACGGATTTATTTCCAGATGTAAATCTATCCCAATCATCTAGAGAACTGTTAACGAAGACGTTATGTCAAAACCAGGCTCAAAACTCATATTTTAAATGCCCGGAATCAAGCCCTCAAGGCCTGAAATGGGTGACAAATATTTTACCAAGTAGGCAATGGATGTCGTCAATGCAGATATATGAATGTGAATTAGACAAAAGTTTTAGGTTTGGACGAAAAAGTATGGAGATATGTTTTTTTGCCTACTTTGCAGTGTGCATAACGTTATATATGTACACATATGTTTTTTTATTATTTACTTTATTTATTATTACACATGACAAGAAATATACACAATTTGCGAAAAAACAACAGGTAATTTGATTTGGACATACAATTTTAATGGATAGACTAGGCTTTTGCCTGTATCTCACTGAGGATATTTAGCATGAAAAAATATATCGATACTTCTTTCCGATTTTTGATTACACAAAAACAAAACCCCGTTGCACGCTCTCATCAACCTGACAAACAGTGACACTCAACTACAACTGGAAACATCTTGCGAAATTCAACTCCTCACACGTCATCACTCCAGAAAGACCAAAAAAATTCATCCCACAATATACCACACACAATCATAAGAATAAAAATAAAAATTAAAACAAAAAATACACAGAAACACAAATACAAAAACAACCAAAATTAAAACAACAAGAAGAAACCCACACTCACGAGCTCACACAAATCTTTCTATGTATTATAACTAAACGTTTTGACATTTGAGAAAAACCTACACTGAAACATAACTGAGAGATCCTTTAAATTGGGTTGTCTCTGGGGCATTAAGTTAAGCGTTATCGAACAATAAAACGTTATGACTTTCGTTTAAAAGTACTAAAAAACACAGACATACAAGTTTATAGGGTTTTTTTTTCATTGAAGAAAAAATATACTGGAATCATTACTTGTAGGGTTTATTCCACTGTATATCTCTGCTGAGATATAAAATGAGATTTTCTTTAATTTTCCGGCATAATGAGCATTTTACTGAGCGAAATAAAAGATTCCATTAAGTGGTAAAACTATTTTTATACAAATGCATACGTTATTTCCCTGTCAAAGTAGGCTTAGATAGATAGAGCGCCAGGCTTTACTATCTCGATACACATATTCCGCATCTTTTACATACACACATAATTTATTATTAAAAAGAAAAAAGAAAATACTATTTTTCCTTAGTTGAAAAATACATTTGAATGATTTGTCTTCAAAAATAATTTATGTCTGAGTATTAGTACCGAAACATACTAAAATTAAAGTATCGTTTTACATCATTATACGAACCATCACGCCTTTTCCTGTTGGGATAGGCAGAGAGTACGTTAAATATACTCTTTTAAACCAGCTTGAAAGCAATGGAAAAATGCGTGTTCTGATTAAATAAATTCTAATATTTTCTGTGTTAAACTCACAGGGAATCAAATGTGGGACGCATTTTTAGTTAGCAAGAATATAAACCATTCGTTTACATAGCATACTTTCAATGTATTATTTATAGTTAAGGCATTAACATTGTGGAGGTTTAAATACATTGTAATTTGTGTCATCAAACACTGTTTATTCCACTTTTTGTAACGGTATAACCCTACCGATTTCAAACCGCCTTTCACCTCGTCATCAGGGGAGCACAAAGGTCTTGTTTGTGCTCCCCTGAAGATGATATGATAGCGTTGAAACCAGTAAGGTTATACCGTTACAAAAAGTAGAATAAACAGTGTTTGATAAAACAAATGACAATGCTTTCAATGTTTGTTTTTTTTTTTCAATTTCAATCTATGAAATTGTGTTTCTTTAATTCAATATTTACTTATTAAATTGTGTTCATCAGAAAAAAAACAACTGTCAGGATTTTGTTTCGTTTGAATTAATGTTCAGTCAACAAAAAATCGAATCCACTTTTCTTGATAATTAAACTGAATTAAAAATAACCGAATTTATTTGGCATCTATTTTTCAAAAGGTGTGCAGTATAAAAATTCTGAGAGATTCATATTGACAGTGCGAAAACACGTGTAAAATATTATTTGAAAAGTGTTTCTAAGAAATACTAACTAAAGAAAACAAACGTCTATAACGCCTGACAAAATACACACTGTTACTAATTACTGATGGATTACTTCGAAGTTTGTTCTTCAAATTTTGTAAAAATTGATCAAGATTTTCAAGACATGTTCTTAGAAGTTTATATGCCATATAATACTTTAATTGAAATGGAAATTATTATTTTTATTAAAGAAAATACGTGAATAGTATGGAACTCTATTTAAGATCTGAATATTTATTTCCATTGATTGGATGATTATTTCGACTTTGCAGGGCATTATCAAAAATACAAAAATAATTGAGTCATTTATCTGTATAGCTGAAAAAAAACATTTCAAAGAGTACCTATGTATTCATGGGCTTAAATTGGTAACCACACTCCTGCTAGAAACACTGAACCTTTTGCCATTCAAATATATCGATAGCAATTTGTTAACAACAGTTGCATAAATACAATATGCATATTTAGCTACCATGACATGCAATAGGGTGCCGAATCCGATAAAGGCAAAGAGAGGAAAACAATTTAGGCAGACGATCGGAGCGTGGTTGTTATTGCGACAGGAGTTTGAGTACTTGGACTTGCAAGAGGAATGACTAGTGGAAAAGGTTTGTGTAAGCTCTTGAGTGTGGTGCTTTTTGTTGTTTTATATTTATATTTTTATGTGTTTTATTTTTATGATAATGTGCGGTACATTGTGAGATGAATGATTTTGGTCTGTCTGGAGTGATGAAGTGTGAGGAATTCGATTTCGCGTGATGTATAAATGTGTAATTTAGTGTCAATGTTTGTCAGGTCGATTAGAATGTGCAACGGGGTTTTATATAATCAAAAATCGGAAAGAAGTATCTATTTATTTTTTCATGCTATGTCCTCAGTGAGATATAGGCCAAAGCCTAGTTTACTAGGGATACGGCAAATGAAAGGCAACAAACCCAGATCCTTTAAAATTGTAGTACCTGTTGTTTTTTTCATAAATGATATACGAGTATATTTATTGTCATGTGTAAAATAAATAAAAAATAAATAAATTGCTCCATGCCCGGTTTAGTGGATATTTTGAATGTAGATTTAGTTGAGTTTGGTAGAGTTCATATGCGGCGTTTCTTCAGCCTTAGATCTTGACTGAAATACTGGTTTTCTATTAACCGCTACATTTTTTTTCTAATTTGCCCCATAATTTCGTAACCCTTGAAATAAATTTTATTTTTCGTGCCCAAAACTTGTATTGATGTTTGAAATCGTATATTTTAAATAAATAAATACCAACTGTTTGGTAAAAAAAATATAAAATTCATAATTATTTTCAAAATAAAGCAATTATTATAACATGAGATCAAATTTGATATCAATAAAACGATACGCTTCAAAAACCCCATCGCTAATGAAGCTTCTCAAAATGACACGAACGAAGGAGGTTGTTTTTTTTAAACAAAGCGAATTAAAAAAAAACTGAAAATGTTAAACGTGATGAAATGATCATTTTAACGAAGCCTTCGTTTCGAGGTCTAAAAATAAATAAATTATGGAAATCCAATTTCAGGATTTAATATTTCACTTTTGTAATTTCAGACGCTTGTCACTGTTATTTCGAAATTTCATAATTTGAACACTTGACTATATCAGATTTTGTCATTGTTTTATTAGATTTGAACTATTTTCTTAGTAAAATAATTGTTTATTTCAAGTTCAATCTCTAACTAGTTTTTTTAATAATTATTCCTACATCCATTAATGTACAATACATAATCGAATAACAGAATTTAGGGGTAACTTTTTATCCCGGTCTCGCATTTTTAATGCATGTTTTGCAACTGATATCGAACTGTTACAAACTTCAATGTTTTTAATTTAGATATTTCGAAATTTTGATGGCACCAATATTCTGCGAAATCAGTTTGATTATTTCATTAGTTCTGAACTAAAATATACATTCACAACTTGTGCATCAACGAGTTTGCATTAAATTTTGTGTGAAAAACGGATTTAACGGTCCGCAGACCTTGGCAATGTTGGAGAAGTGTTTTTTAGTGGCACGAACGCTTCAGAAGTGGTCGTGAGTCTATCGAGTTTGACGAACGCAGTGGCAGTCGAAAACCGATGAAAACATCGATAAATTCAAAGAAATGTTGGCCGAAAACCGCAAATTGGCCATCAAAGAGCTGGCAGAGAAATTGAACATCGCTTATGGATCCACTCAAGACATTTTGGTTAATGATTTGGGCCTCAGACGTATCGCTGCAAAACTGGTGCCGAAAGACCTCAATTTCATGCAAAAAAAGGACCGTGTTGAAATCGCGAAAGACATGATTTCCATGACTTTTTGACCAAAAATATCACAACTACTATCCAGCAGCCTTTGAATTCACCTGATCTGGACCCCTGCGACTTTTTCTGTTCAACCGACTTAAAAAACCGCTTCGCGGAACGCGTTACACCATCCGAGAGGATGTCACAAAAAAATCGAAGACGGCTCTGATGGACATACCGAAAATTGAGTACCAGCGGTGTTTCGAGGATTGGATCAAGCGCTGGCGTAAGTGCGTTGCAGTCGATGGGAAGTACTTTGAAGGGGATCATATCGATTTTGATGAATAAACTTGTATTTTCGATTTTATGAATAAAGTCTTAAAACTTTTTGATCAAGGTAGTATGTTACATAACAAGAAATGGGCATTTCCAGATCGATGCTGAAATCTTTATTGAACAGAAACGTATTCTTATAAAATCCATGACGATCTGATTTCACGTGTTTTTTGGTTACTGGCTTATATTTAAATGCCTTATTAATTACACGGACCGACGTCGACTTTGGTATTTGAAACTTTTCTATGTTTTAGAGGGATTCCAGTTTTTTTATTGTGAATAAGAAAAAAAAAATCGGTATTACGTGCACACTTTTCACAATTGGCCGTATTGAGTTTGCTAACTAGTAGAAAAATCATTAATAATATTCCTTACATCTGTTCTTTTGTTAAGGGTTTGGAACCACTGACAAAAGACATTTTTGGCATTTTCTAACATTTTTAAACAGTAGAATATTCCAAACTATTCAAGGCATAACTAAAATAAAATGAACAGATGGCATTTATACTCGTATATAAGTGACTACTGCATAACGTTATACTCGTCTATAAGTGACTACTGCATAACGTTATACTCGTATATAGGTATCTACTGCATAACGTTACTTGTTAGTTCGATCATTATTTTCATTGATAAAGCAACATTGATATTTTTTAAATTTATTTAATAAAGTTATCTATAATACAAACAATTACCAAAAACTTTACCTATCATGTAAATCTTAAGACCACATCTAATTTACATATAATAACTATGAACTAACTTGATTTTAATTCCCTACGTTTAATTTTAATTTCAATAATTTTAATATTAAGTTTCTAAGAACTACTATGCGTATCCAGAAAGTAAGTGTACTGAGGCTCTCACGACCGGATGGATTTTATTTTGGACATGTTGGCTACACTTCCGTGTATCCTGACCCTTCCCCTCCGCAACGAGACCGGTTCGAGGTCAGTACGTTGAGAAGTGTCGACGCGACAACACGTTTCGTGAAAAATGTCAATGCAATCTCCCGCCAAGTGCGAAATAAATAATGCCGGGCAAGAGTTTTTGAGGCGCTGCAAACTCCATGGAGATGAATTTCTCCGCTCCATCGTTACTGTAGATGAATCTTGGGTTGCACACTACACGCCTGAAACCAAAAGGCAGTCTCAACAGTGGCGTCACACCTCTTCACTCGTAGTTAACACCGACATACTTACTTATAACTAGATAATAATTTTAATAACGCATTATTTTGCACATGCATGTCCACTCGTTAAGGCTACTTGCATTTCATCACATTCACTTAGACCTCGGTTCTCCCTGCTAATACTTCAGATGGACATAACATGTGTCTCGGAAGCCTGTGCTTTCAACGGAAAGGTACGTCGGACTTACTCTCGTAAGCCCCCAGGGCAGTACGTTGCTTCGTTTTGCATTTTTAACTATGTCATCAAGAGCCTGCATTAACAGTCATGATTTCTTTGGAAACATATGTTGTAGTTTTGTTGTTAAAAACGGTAGCGCAACATAGATTTTTTTAAGTGAAACTTCTATAGGCGCGGTAGGGCAAATTGGTCTGAACGTCACGAAAAGTGAAACAGTGTATTTTATTATTATTTAATTATTATTGAATTATTATTTATTATTATTAAATATTTAATTTATTAATAAATTATTATTAATTATTTCAATATTATTAAGTGTATTACATTATTATTTAAATTATTACTTATTGAAAATTTTTTAAAATAAACTTTTTTTGTTATTTTTTTATATTAATATGCTTGATAATTATTAATTTAATTTCATATGAAATTATTTTATTTTATTTAATTTAATATTTATTTGAATACTTATGTTATATGTAATTTATATTTAACATATAATTGTAATAATAAATACATGTTATTTTAATGTTAATAATTTTATAATTATTAAATTATAATATAATTAATTAATAATATAATATAATTAATACTATAATAATAAATAAATCATTAATTTTTTTTTTTAAATTAATTAATAATTAGTAATAACATAAAAATATCAGTACATTTAATATTAAAAGTAAATTTAATATTATTTAGTATACGAGTATTATATTATTATTAAAATTATTAAAACTATTATTATTTATAATTAAAATTATTAGTATTTATTATTAAAAATTAATTTTTTTTTATTTAATTAAAAGAGATTTTGTTGAATTAAATCCTACATAACCATTTTTTATTTAATTAAGAGAGATTTTCTTAAATTAAATTCCACATAACCATTTTCTAATCTTAAAAAAAAATTAAAAACCGTTAATGAATGGAAAAATGCAATGCATAAAATCAACTTTTCCTAAGAGCTAAGAAGTTTCACTTCTACTGCGCGAGAGTCTTACGCATCATTTTTTTTAAAGTGCGTATTGTGCCTATTTCAGTATAAAACTTTGAGATTAAAACAAAACATGGACCCCATAACCAGTTTATCACACGAGTGTTAAATTATTGAAAAAATTGACTAAGTAAAAAAATCACTACCATTTGCTTTTCCAATAACATGGCGTAAATCAATAAGCCTTGAAATTTTTTTATCCTTTCTACGATGAAAGGTTAATACTATAAATTAAAAAAATAATATTATATCCTATGTTTCCATCTACAATTAAACATGTAGCTTATAAACCAACCAACTTATTCTTTTTTTATTTTTTTTATTAAGCAAAGTAAATTATTGTACAAACATTTGTCAAGGCTATACCTATATACAAATTTATTACTTAACTAATCTTAATTATATGTTATAATTTATGAACTTATTTAATCTTATTTTCCTACATATCATTTTATTTTATTTATTCAATCTTAATATATGAGATCTTAGAAATAATTAACACCTACATACTACTTATAACTAGATAACAATTCTTACACTAATTATTTAGCAAAAACAAGTCCACTCGTTCAGGCTACTTGTATTCCATCACATTCACTCAGACCTTGGTAGTCCCAGCTAATACAGCCCAACTTATTCTACTCGTAACGCGAATGTATTGAGTACAGTTTAGCAATGTATTTTTTTTTTGTAAAACGAAACAAATCTGTTACTTTCATTTAATTTACTATATAGATTTTTTCACATTTAAGTGTCAAATCATTCTGTTATAATATTGGGTTCTACAATATTAATATCAAATCAATAAATATATTTTTTTAGTTGTAAAAAATCCTTTACTTGAAAGGAAAGACGGATTTCTATTTCGAAATCAGCATATGATATTTGGCCCAATGAAGATAATTTATTACATATCCCTGACAAAAAAAAACTAATTTTGTTAGTCTGTGTTATTAGTACGTATAAAGCATCAACATACGGTTTATTATATATTTTTGAAGATAATCAAAAATCAAGGTTTACCTTTTTTTTATACTAGCTGTATCCGGCCACGCGTTGCTGTGGCTCAGTTTGGTTAAATGGAAAAGAAAGAAATGAGAAAGCACACGTTTCTAATACGTTTCATTTCACAATGCTTGAAATACAATATTTTTGACGTATTTCAGCCACTCTCAGCCTGTCGCGTTCATTCTGTTGAGAACGAAGCAGACCTGAAGCTGCAGAACGCGATCGCCGTGCTCGCAACAGTGCATCCTCAAGTCTGACTGCACGTCGCTCTGCTGGTTCCTCGGCATTTTTATGAACTATAGCAGATCGATTGCACTGAAAAAGAAGAAAGAAAGTTATAACAAAAACATATAAAATTGCGAAACATTAAAAATAGAAAAACCACGAATTATTATTTAATATTTATTATTTAATATTTAATTATTTAATATTTATGATTTAATATTCGAAATCAAAATTAAACTGTTAAAATTTTAAAGCAATCCGTGAAGAACTTTCGGAGATTTTTAATAAACGAACATTTACATTTTTATTATATAGATATTTAATACTTAATTATTTAATATTAATTCCGAAACGTCGAAAATGCAATGTGACATAACTGTCAATGAGAATTGTTTAGTCTGCGTGTGTCGCTGCAGGGGGCGCTCCCGTTATTTCGTCTGTTTTATATACTTTTTTATATAAGACTAAATGCACAAACAAGACTTAATGCTGTTCGAACTGGTCCGATAAACACGCTTCAACGGTTGGGGGCTGAGGGAGGCATGTGACGATTTCGGCCAAGAGCGAAGAGATTTTTGGGATATAACTGTTCACCAGATGTTCGGATCGATGTACTGACTTAGAAATTTCTAGGGCCTCTAATCTGTCCAATTTATTTCCGTTAGTACTGATATGTAAGAATTTGGCATAAACAACATAAACACTGATTGTTGTTATGAGTGGCATTGAGTTGAGTATTTAAAATGGGATGGTAAAGGAAGACCAATGAATGTATGGTTTGATCAAATGTAAAATAAGGAAGAGAAATCGTAGAAGATATAAGAAATAAAAATTGTATGGATGTGGAAGAGGCTCAATATTTATTTATTTATTTAATTAACGACACAATAGTGTCTTTATATACAAATGAACATGTGACAGGTTATACACGTACTTAAAACTATTGACAAATAAAACAAAACTTTATCTTAAACTAACATGAAGATACTAAAAGCAATAATAATAATAAATTACAGCCACTGTTTTAAAATTATTTGTATATTTATGTTCAATATATGTTATGTATGTATATCACAAAATATTACCAAACTTCACCAAGCAGACTTACCTAATTGTCGAAGACATATTTTATAAACGTAAATAACTCAGATTTGTTTTAAGTGGAATAACGCATTTGTGTTGTTATAGGAAAGTCAGGCAATCTGTCCTATCTGGCTGTCTCTCGGTGGTATTGTATGTAATGTTATCCAATATTTTCGTACATTATTTCGCGAAGAATATTTTAACCTAATTTTAATACGTGAATAACAGTGCAACATTCTGAAAATTTGAAGCTTCTATTCGTAAGATTTAAAAGGAAGATAAAAACCTCATTAAAAAAATATCTTAAAAGCCTCCCATTTATCGATACATTCTCATCACATGAAACACATTTCATAAATATAAAAGCCTTTTATATTTCAGTTGTAACTTATAGTTTTGTTTTTTTTTTTCATTTATATAAGAGTGGTTTTCTTAAAGATATATATGTTTTAAATGAAAATTCCTGGAAAATAATAAATATTATGCTTTTACTATAATTGAAATGTTTTTTTTATGATAAGATATAACGATATGTTTTCCATAAGTCTGTTGACTTGACCTTGTTTATGAAATTAAATCTATAGAGTACATTTCTCTTATAATCTCATAACAGAATATTAACGAAGGAGACAGAAAAAACATGATACACAAGAGGATTTCTAAGAATATATATTTATATTCACTCAGAAGATGATCTCCAAATAAGATTAACAAAAAAAGCCTTTACTAATATAGAGTCGATCAATTGTCCAATCAGCTGTTAAATAAATCTCCATTAACGAACCAAACTGATTTCCTCGAATTAATTGTGTGCCAGATTCAATCATTTATCAACGCTTAATGGGTGCTTACTTAACTGTTAGCCTCTTAACTGTATTTAATATTCATCCGTAACCCCCAAAAATAAAGCTATTAATAAATATCTGCCAGAGGACAATTTCGAAAATATTGTGTTGAGAAATAATTTATTAATTAGGGAATTGACACAATGACTATAGCTGGCTTCTACATACAAGTCAAACATTACATTTATATTGACTTAAATATACATACATAGCTCTATATATGAAAATTTTCGATCAATCAATTTTTTTTATTCTATGGTAGGGCTTTACCACTAATAACTGATCGAAATACTTTACTAATTCTGCTTCAAAAAATGGTTTAAGCTGGTAAAATACACGTTAAAATAATTTCAGTATTCGTATTGACAAGTTTCAACTCACGTTTTAATGTAAAAATCATACAACCTTTTTTCCCCTACCATATAAAACATGTGTGACATAAGTCTTCTTGTAAAGGTTCTTTCAAATTGAGCGATTTTTTTAATTAATTTTTTTTTAATTCTTGAATAAAACACATAATTTGCATTGATTTCAAAAAACTTTTTACTGTTCGTTGAAGTATGTTGTATGACATTTAAACATAAAAAACAATATCCGCCAAATGTCTACCTCTTGCAGCTCCACAGATGTCCACTCTTTTGGCAAAAATTTTGATGAAATTTTGGCATAATTGCGGTTCTAACTCACCAATAACGCGAATAATTTCGTCCTTCAGTTCAGGAATTGATCGGGGGTCATTCTTATAAACCTGGATTTTCCCGTAAACCCAGATAAAATAGTCCAACGGTGTCACATCACATGATTTTGGTGGCCAATTAACATCACCATTTCCGCAGATTACAATACATAAAATAATTCTCAATTTGAACGCGTTGTTCTATTGTATACGACTCCATTTTTATAAATGTCTTACATTACATTTCTCAAATGTCACAAGACCCAGGCAAGTTCGGGACGCCATCTGTATTTTGTCCAAGAATAAAAAAAACGCTCAATTTGAAAGACCCTTTATTACTTTTCATAAATGCATTTAATCGAAAGTTTTCGGAGATTACAATACATAAAATAATTCTGAATTTGAACGCGTTGTTGTATTGTATAAGATTCCATTTTTTATAAATGTCCCACATTACACTTCTCAAATGTCACAAGACCCAGGCAAGTTCACGACGCCATCTGTGTTTTATCTTGTAATAAAAAAAACGCTAAATTTGAAAGATCCTTTACATAAATATTTTGGCTTTAAATATGCTTAATTTAAAAATATAATTTCTTAGTAATTAGTACTACTGCTCTATTGTATCTTAATGTTAGTTTAAGATATTTTTTTTTTGTAATTTTGTCAATAATTTTAAGTTTTTTAATTAACTTTTCTTATGTGTATATGTTTCCATATTATGTTAAAGGCGCTGTTGTTTCGTAAATTAACTAAATAAACAAAAAAAAAATTACAAAGCGATTTTTTGAAAACTGTCTATCAAACGCCAACACAACTATAATTTTACTGTTTTTGTAAAATAAATTAATAGTCAAAATCAACCGTAACTGATGATTTTAATGAAAAAAGGACTCAAATTAAGTTTTAGTTCGATCCTTTTTCCATCCACGATGTTATCCATTGAATTTGAATCTTAGACGATTTTGATCCTGTCTGGTTAAAGTATATATGTTTTGGTAACCCATTGATTTGGTTATTTATCCCTACTAGTACATGCCATTCAAGTATTTCATAATTTGAGAAAATAGTACTTAAATAGCAGGATTCCTTAATAGGTTTAAATCAGCCTTGCATTCGCATTCATACCTGATCATTTCATTTCGTATTCTTCTGACAAACAATGTCATTTTTTTCTCCTATTAACATACAAATTCACTAACAAAAGGGCCCGTTTAATCTTTTATATAAGTACTTAAATTAATTCTACTTCGAGATTCGTTCACAAATTCAAAAAAAAATTGTCAAAAAAATCCCTTGAGAATTATCAAATTAATAAATACGTATTATACGAATGAAAAAACAATCTTTTGATTCTATCATTCTCCGTATGAAGAATTATTTTTGTTGTGTTCTTGGAAAAAATCTCTGGAAAAAAGTCAGTTTCAAAGACGGAGAATTCTCCTCCTTAAATAAAAATTCAAATGTAAACGTCCTTATTTTCTTTTCTTTCATATTTTAATGAGGTTTCGATATAATCAGATTGAAAGGGAACACAAAGAATTTTCTAAGAATATAATTTGATACCAAAATTTATACCAAGCTTTTTGAGATGTATAATTTTTTATTGTCTTAATACTCTGGCTTTGCTGGGAAATACATTTTTTAAAAACAACGTTTTTTTACACATTTTTTGAAAATACGAGTACTTGCTGTTTTCAAAGTATCATTTATTATTTAGTATATTTTTTTCATTTTCATGAACATAATAATTAAAAATAAGTAGGTTTTATTATATTTTCATGAGTAAATATAATTAATTATTGAGTACTTGTCATCAAAAATAATTTCTTGTTATTAAAAATATCGTTTAGACATGTTTATGCATACCATCACGTAGTTTCTCTGTTGGAGTAGGTAAGAAAACAAACTTTCATGTATCGACACACATATTGGCTTCTTCCACATACATCACCTCATACAACTTCTACAATTTCCTTCTTTCAAAATATAATTTACTTAATCTAACCAAACTTTCATACCAGCAGAATCAAGAACAACCATTATTTTATTTATCTGGTCATGCTACTGTTTATTTGGTTTTCTCAAAT
Organism: Odontocerum albicorne; assembly: GCA_949825065.1. Lineage (NCBI taxonomy): Eukaryota > Metazoa > Arthropoda > Insecta > Trichoptera > Odontoceridae > Odontocerum > Odontocerum albicorne. Next base: position 2,533,964 of record OX463846.1, on the reverse strand, counting down.
TTCTCGCACCTTCCATACCACTCGTATTGGCCATTGTTTTGTAAGTCTGTCATCATTAATTCTTTCTATGTCACATTGTTTCTCACATTACATACAATATATTGTGTCATAATGAAACCTATGTGTATACATTTTTTTAAGATTTACAATTTTGAATTGTTTTATAAAAAATTCTTTTGTTTGTTTTTTTTTCTACTTGTTTCAATAGTAATAATAAACGTGCAAAAAAAATTAAAAAGAAAATTTTTGAATGGATGTAAAATTATTACATACACTACACATAAAGCCGATTGTGTGACTAACACATACTCGTATGACAAGATTTACAAAGGTTTATTTATAGTTCGTCGTTCTTTGATAAGATCTCTTCGGTTTTCTTACCAAATATGTTTTCTGAACATATGCAGATGCGGTGATGTATCTTACTTAATGACAGCAGCCACAACCTTCCTATCTTTATTCTCAATATATAAATATATTTGTTTTGTAATGCTTTTAATCTGTCAATAATAGTGGGTTCAAGTCTCAATTTAGAGCGCTCTTGAGGAGAGTTCGCTCTCTAAACGGCGCTATGTAAATAGTCCCATTATTATTACTAGTCGCATGACTGGTCTACAATGAACGTAAATAATATTACTAGTCACCATGACTGGTCTACAAAGAACAAAAATAATATTGCTAATTACCATGACTGGTATAAAAAGAACATAAATAATATTACTCGTCACTATGACTGGTCTACAAAGAACATAAATAATATTACTAGTCACCACGACTGGTCTACAAAGAACAAAAATAATATTACTAATTACCATGACTGGTATAAAAAAGAACATAAATAATATTACTCGTCACTATGACTGGTCTACAAAGAACATAAATAATATTACTAGTTACCACGACTGGTCTACAAAGAACAAAAATAATAATACCAATTACCATGACTGGTATAAAAAGAACATAAATAATATTACTCGTCACTATGACTGGTCTACAAAGAACATAAATAATATTACTAGTTACCACGACTGCTCTACAAAGAACAAAAATAATATTACCAATTACCATGACTGGTATAAAAAGAACATAAATAATATTACTCGTCACTATGACTGGTCTACAAAGAACATGAAAAATATTACTAGTCACCACGACTGATCTACAAAGAACATAAATAATATTACTAGTCACCATGACTGGTCTACAAAGAACATAAATAATATTACTAATCACCATGACCGGTCTAAAAAGAACATAAATAATATTACTCGTCACCATGACTGGTCTAAAAAGAACATAAATAATATTACTCGTCACTATGACTGGTCTACAAAGAACATAAAAAATATTACTAGTCACCATGACTGGTCTACAAAGAACATAAATAATATTATTAGTCACCATGACTGGTCTACAAAGAACACAAATAATAGGAAGAATACATTAATTTTTTAACCATGTTGTCCTCGTTCTTTTTCCTCCAATTCACAACATTTCCGTTTCTCTGTCAAACGAGTAACTACAAATCCCGAGTAATATTGTATTCCCATGACAATAACTTTTCACCCATCCAATATAACTTCTATATTCAACATTTTCATATATTTTTTGTCGCTAGCCCTAAACAACAGCCATGGGACCAAATGTAAACTTATGTGACCATTTATATGGCGTTATCAAACGATAGCTTTTTGGTGAACTAATCATATTATATGAAAAAATATACGAAAGTCGTGGTATTTGCTGGATTGCTTGTGTTGTTTGATTATCCTATTTCGGTATTGCATGATTTTTTGTTGTATTTTGGAATATGTTTTTTTATTCGCATATTTAATTATTTATTTAACACTTTTATTGCAAATACAATCTGGCGAGCTTATTGCCAGGCGGCAATCTCTTCCAGCCAACCAGACAAAAGTAAATGAAGCAAGTTACATGGTTGCATAAATCATTCAAATGAGTATCCATCCCCACTTAATCCATAAACACATACGTGAGCATATGCCCACGAACCCCACAAAGACGGACAATCACCCGAACATTATTTTTCATGTAAAATGAGATATCATCAATCAAAAGGAAAGGAACGGATGATGGAGAGGAAAGGAAAAGAAAAATCTGGAATGAAACACGTTATTTTACTGACTAGAAATTAAGAGATTTTTCAGTCGCTTCTTAAAGCATGCCAAGGACGGAGTGAGTCTTATATTGGTTTTGTAACTGATTCCAGAGTCTCACTGCATGGACGGTAAAGGACGACGTAAAAAAAGAGGAGCGGTAAACTGTAAAGGACAATAAACAATCTCTGTTTGAGCGTAGCGCTAATCCATGATTGGAAAGACGCTGAAAATTTTTGGCGAGATAAGAGGAGGTGGCGGGATAGTTAAGGAGATTATACAATATAGACAGTATGTGAATTTGGCATCTATTTCTAACATTCAACTAGTTCAATGCCTTCTAGTATGAAGTTATATGATCGTACTTTCGTAGGTTGAAAATAAATCTTAGACAAACATTTTGAAGACGCTGTAATTTTTTCAGCTGTTCCTCTGTAACATAAACCATGTTACAAACATACCATCACGCCGTTCTCTTCTTGTGATTAGCAAGGAGGTCATACTATCCTGTATCAACACATATATTTCGCCTTTTTTACATAAATACACCTTATCATACTACTTTTACAATTTTCCTAACGTCTTTCATTCCCTTCTTTCCGAATATCATTCAATTGATCCAACCATACACTCCATCGTCTTCCTCACCGAAGCCTTCTTCTCCCTTTTACACTGTATATTTTTTTTTGGTTAGTATCGTATGTACACTATTTTTATGTATACACAATTTTAATAATGCACACTATTTTTATATATATATACATTTTTTATGTTGTTTATAGTTAAGGCATTAACGTTGTGGAGGTTTAAAGACATTGTAATTTATTTTTAACAAACACTGTTTATTCCACTTTTTTATGACGGTATAACCCTACCGGTTTCAAGGCTTTCACCTCATCTTCAGGGGAGCGCAAACAAGACTAAATGCTGTTCGGACTGGTACCGATATAGACACTTCAACGGTTGGAGGCGGGAGGGGTGAGGGGAAGGCTAGGTATTATTTCGGCCAAGAGCGGGGAGATTTTGGGGAAATAACTATTCAACAGATGCTCTGATCTGTATATTGACTTAGAAATTTCTAGGGCCTCCAATCTGTCCAATCTATTTCCGTTGTCGCTAATATGTAAGAATTTGGCATCATTGATAGAAAAAGTATGATTCTCACGGTGACAATGATTAGCCATTTCAGAATAAATTAGAGGATTTGTTAGGGCAGATTGGTGTTCACGAAATCTCTTTTCAAAAGATCTTCCTGTCTTTCCTATATAGAAATTATCACAGTCAGCACATAAAAGTTTATACACACCGCTGTTGTTAAGTATTCCATTTTTGCCTTTCCCATTAAATAAGAGTTTCCGGAGATTGAAGTTAGTGTAAAAAGCTGGCTTTATGTGACTTGGAATATTTTTGGTTATTTCATTTGAGATATTTTTTATAAATAGGACTTTGCTCCATTTATAGGTATGCTTATAGGTGTCGTTAAATATATAATCTTTTATGAGTTTCTTTTTTGTTTTGTTTTTTAAAAGTGAATCAATGAGGCTTCCAGGATAGCCATTATTTGTAGCAATTTTTTTGATGGTTATTAATTCCTTTTTAAAATTGTCGTCGGTTAATGGGACACTGAGCAATCTATGAAGCATACAGTTAAAGGCGGCGAATTTATGATTATTAGGATGGTTAGAAGTTGCTGGAATTATGGAGTCTGAATAATTATTCAGACTCCATAATTCCAGCAACTTCTAACCATCCTAATAATCATAAATTCGCCGCCTTTAACTGTATGCTTCATAGATTGCTCAGTGTCCCATTAACCGACGACAATTTTAAAAAGGAATTAATAACCATCAAAAAAATTGCTACAAATAATGGCTATCCTGGAAGCCTCATTGATTCACTTTTAAAAAACAAAACAAAAAAGAAACTCATAAAAGATTATATATTTAACGACACCTATAAGCATACCTATAAATGGAGCAAAGTCCTATTTATAAAAAATATATCAAATGAAATAACCAAAAATATTCCAAGTCACATAAAGCCAGCTTTTTACACTAACTTCAATCTCCGGAAACTCTTATTTAATGGGAAAGGCAAAAATGGAATACTTAACAACAGCGGTGTGTATAAACTTTTATGTGCTGACTGTGATAATTTCTATATAGGAAAGACAGGAAGATCTTTTGAAAAGAGATTTCGTGAACACCAATCTGCCTTAACAAATCCTCTAATTTATTCTGAAATGGCTAATCATTGTCACCGTGAGAATCATACTTTTTCTATCAATGATGCCAAATTCTTACATATTAGCGACAACGGAAATAGATTGGACAGATTGGAGGCCCTAGAAATTTCTAAGTCAATATACAGATCAGAGCATCTGTTGAATAGTTATTTCCCCAAAATCTCCCCGCTCTTGGCCGAAATAATACCTAGCCTTCCCCTCACCCCTCCCGCCTCCAACCGTTGAAGTGTCTATATCGGTACCAGTCCGAACAGCATTTAGTCTTGTTTGCGCTCCCCTGAAGATGAGGTGAAAGCCTTGAAACCGGTAGGGTTATACCGTCATAAAAAAGTGGAATAAACAGTGTTTGTTAAAAATAAATTACAATATACATTTTTTTATAAGTACACTATTTTTTATAGGTACACTTTTTTTAAAAAGCACACTTTGTTATAGGTACACTATTTTTTATATGTACATTATTTTTTTTATGTACACTAATTTGTATACGTACATTTTTTAAGCTCACTATTATCTATACTACCTTGATCAAAAAGTTTTAGGACCGGCCACCATGTGGCGCTGTCAGTCACCCCATTGGAATTATTTTTTTTGTTAGGTTACCACATCTATCATTGACACTTCCCTCTAAATTTCAGCGTCATAGATTGACATTTGTAAAAGTTACGCTGTACTGAGTACATCTACGTTTTCGATTTTTTACGTTGAAAATGGCATCAACGAGTTTGCATTAAATTTTGTGTGAAAAACGAATTTAACGGTCCGCAGACCTTGGAAATGTTTGAAAAGTGTTTTTTTCGTGGCACGAACGCTTCAGAAGTGGCCGTGTGTCGGTCGAGGATGACGAACGCAGTGGCAGTCGAAAACCGATGAAAACATCGATAAAATCGAAGAAATGTTGGCCGAAAACCTCAAATTGACCATCAAAGAGCTGGCAGAGGACTTGAACATCGCTTATGAATCCGCTCAAGACATTTTGGTTAATGATTTGGGCCTCAGACATGTCGCTGCAAAACTGGTGCCGAAAGACCTCAATTTCATGCAAAAAAAGGACCGTGTTGAAATCGCGAAAGACATGATTTCCATGAGTTTTTGACCAAAAACAACACGAATACTATCCAGCAGCTTTTAAAATCACCTGATCTGACTCCCTGCGACTTTTTCCTGTTCAACCGACTTAAAAAACCGCTTCGCGGAACGCATTACAGCACCCGAGAGGATGTCATGAAAAAATCGAAGACGGATCTGATGAACATACTGAAAATTGAGTACCAGCGGTGTTTCGAGGATTGGATCAAGCGTTGGCGTAAGTGCGTTGCAGTCGATGGGGAGTACTTTGAAGGGGACCATATCGATTTTGATGAATAAACTTGTATTTTCGATTTTATGAATAAAGTCTTAAAACTTTTTGATCAAGGTAGTATATAAGAGCATAGTTGGGAGTCAACTTTGTCCTCGGTTCCTTAAATCCGAGAATCCAAGTCATAACTCACAGGTGGAAAAAAGCGTCCGAAGTACAAAGTCACAATGATTAACAATTATTCGTGTGATTAAATGTAATCGTTGATTAGTGGTAAAAGAAAATAAAACTTGTATAACGGATTAGAACTATGATCAAATACTTATCTAATTCGTTCGCATTATTATATTGTCAAAACAATTGTTTCCCTTCAAATGTATAACGAAAAATTTTCAAATAGTGTGACAATTAATATAGTTATAGTCACCCGTTACTTTAGTTACTCCACACAATGAAAGAACAATTGTTCATTAGATTGAAAGGGAGTTTGAAACTATCTCCACCGTTCTATAGGTCTTGTGTTTTGTGGAGTTGTTTTGGTTTATGACTGTGAAATGAGTTACCACTTATTATTGTGAAGTGAGGATTGAAAATAAGTTTGACAATCACATTGATATTTTAACTTTCCTTCCCTGTGTTGGGTATCTTCTACACGTTGCTTCTAATAACCATCAATATCTCTATAAATATAATAAATACAAGGTTAAGATTTTAGGTATTCCTACATAATATATTTACGCATTGATTTAAAAAATAATATTATTAATAATCAGAATTTATCGACTACATCGTAGGTGTTTTGTTAAGATCGAAAACAAATTCACATTTAAACGCTGCGAGTGCCTCGACCTTGTGTCTTGACGATAGGTGAAGAGTATGCGGGAAGTGGGACTCTAAATTCGCATCTCAATCTCGCATAATCCACTGAATTGCGAGGAACTCAATTGTCTCAATCGTCGCAAGCGTAAGCCACGCCGGGGTACCGCTCCGCGCCGCAGTATCTTCTGGACTTGCTAATAGATTAGACCTACGCCCGTTCCGTGAGCGTTGCCAGATGGTTTTTTAATGTTTTCAGCAAATAAATCTCAATTATTATAATTTTTTACTACAATTATAATTAATTAAGGGGATTACCTATGAATGTTCTTATTTTTCCGATTTAAAATCGCTAATTTTTTATCGCGTACTCACTACCCAACACCGGAGCGCGCGTTTCAATTTTAGCACCGTAAGGTAAGTGTTAATAAGAATTAAGCAGATCGGATGTGGTGTTATATATTTGCTCTTGAGTGTAGTGTTTTTTGTTGTTTTATATTTATATTTTTATGATTTTGTGTGGTATATTGTGGGATGACTGTTTTGGTCTATCTGGAGTGATGAAGTGTGAGGAGTATGATTTCGCATGATGTATACATATTGAATGTCACTGTTTGTCAGGTTGATGAGAATGTGCAACGGGGTTTTATATACCTAATCAAAAATTGGAAAGAAATATTGATTTATTTTTTCATGGTATATGTCCTCAGTGAGATACAGGCAAAAGCCTAGTTTACTAGGGACACGACAAATGAAAGGCGACAAACCCAGATCCATTAAAATTGTGTGTCCAAATTAAATTCCTTGTTTTTTCGCAAATAATGTATATTTATTGTCATGTGTTAAATAAACTAAAAAAAAATTTAAATATGTCCAAATTTCGGGTGTTTCGTTTTTATTTGTCGAATCTCACGAAAAATAAAATCCTTTGTATTGCAAAAAATAGAAAAACTTTGTTTAATGTTTTCTTTTACAACGTTTTAAACTATGGTAATTACATAATAAACCAGCGATATATTCGATCTCTATATTCATATCACCAAGACTTACCGTTAATCTAGTCGCGAATTCAAAATCGCGTTTGCAAATCACGCGCGTCCTTGCCGCGCGCGACATGTCGCGTCAGTGGGTAATAATTCTTACTTGTTGGATTGTTTGTGTGTGAGTTTCGTAGGTGTAAGTTAGCTATATCAGAATAGGTATTGATTTTAGTGTTATAGTGGTTATAGAGGGATGATCTTACAAAAAATTATATATAAATGTTGAAGTAAATTAGTAATAGCGAGTTTGCAAACCAAATAGTAGAAAGGAATCATGATTTCTAAGTAAGCTTAAAATTTTGAAAATGTAACAAATATTACAAAATATAATGAATTTATAAACATTGGAGATAATTTATAAACGTTAGAGTGCCGACGAGCGCCATCGCGCTCGTGCGCAATGTAACTAAAAGTGCCACGAGCGCGGTAGCGCTCGTGAAATCAGTTGCTGTTTAGCTCGCTGTAGAGGAGGTTGCTCGCACGCATCGTTATTTTTTTTGTTTTTCTACGTGTTACATAAAGTTCAAATTATAATATTATTATACTTTTTTAACCCATATTGTCGGAATATCCCCTCAAAGTTTTGACCCCTCAAACCCCATAATGTCCCCTCAAAGTTTTGGATTAGAAAAGTTACCCGGGCGTAATTTACGGCGCTGCGTAGTGTGCAGCAGCAAGGATCGCAGCGCTGTGAAGAGGAGCAACTTGATTTGTGTCCGCTGTAAGAAGGGGCTCCATGGAGTCTGTGCGGTAAAGCACACATGTTAACTTTTTAACTTTTAGATTCCAGTTGTTGTTATAATTTGTGTTCACAATTATATTTCCATAATGTTCTTTGTATTTTATTATCGTTGTACAAGTTTTTATTAATAAAACACCGAAAAAATTATTAAAATTGGATAATTTTTGGAAGAGATACAGTTTTTTCCGAGACAAGGGTAAATGACATAAAAAACAAAAGATTTCTTTGGCATTTTTAAGTAGATATGAGTAAAAATCAATAGCACTAAAACAGTTAAAACAAAAGAAGTAAATAAGGAAAGAATTTTGGAAGAATAACCAATGAAGATGAAGAACCAAAGAATAAAGAAGAAGAACCAAAGAATGAAGAAAAAGAATCAAAGAATGAAGAAGAAAAGCAATCAAAGGTCTCGCACCTTTTAAACATTTTTTCTTTGAATCAATATTATCAAATTCTTAAAAATATTTGTAAAACTTGGTTCAATTGATTTATTAAAATTATAATATTTCTGTAAATATACCACATAATCACTTTTGATGAGGATGGACGATAGTAAAGTAACATGACAACAGTCTGATATAAAATCACTGCTCTTATAATAAATCGGTATCGTCCCATCAGAAGAGAGATTTAGGATGGAAGGTAGAAATACGTGTAGCGGAGACTAACGCAATTAGTAGAATAACAAAATAGACCTCCAGGACGACCTCCCAAAAGATGGAAAGGCAGCTGCCAGTCGACGTTACAAGAGGGAAACAATGATGCAGGACCAAAACAGGCCAACAGGCCTAAAATAAGGAGAAGAAGACAAAATAGTTAGCTGATCAATTTTAGAAACATCTACTTTAAACGAAAACTTAACGTTGTTCTGTTAAATTTCCTTGGTTGATGTCACGCCAATAACGAAAAGGAATATGATCGCCTTATTCTTCCGCTTCTGTTCTCGTATCTACAAACCCTGGAAATATCACAGACTAGGTTGATTGCACATATGGTCACGTCTTTAACAACATAGAAAATGGCCGAAAGTTTCTAAGAAAATTAATTTATTAGACAAATGTTCACCATATGATCCTCAGAAGTCGTGTTGCCACAGAGCCAAGATATAATCTGTCAGTTCATATTTGTGCCATAAGCTTATGTTACGTATACCACCTTTTAAGTAGTAATCTTGACGGAAACCCTAATTCTTCTTTCTTTTTAACTAGACCTGCGGTATTTTGTCACCTAACAACTTCCAAATATCCTTCTATGTTACTGGAGGACCTCTATAGGGACAATTATCGATTTTATGCATTGCCTCATAGGAATTGTTCGTACTGTCCAACCGTTTCATATGACTTTGACAGGGTATTTTACGGTTTCTTCCACATCTCACAAAATCGCTCAAGGAATTTCATCGTGGAAAATTAAACCCTGCAAAAAAGGATTTTTTTTGTGTTGATTATAGTTAAAGCATTAAAGTTGTGGAAGTTTAAAGACATTGTTATTTATTTTTATCAAACACTGTTTATTCCACTTTTTTGTGATGGTATAACCCTACCGGTTTCAAGACTTTCACCTCATCTTCAGGGGAGTGCAAACAAGACTAAATGCTCTTCGAACTGGTATCGATATACACGCTTCAGTGATTGGGGGCTGAGGGGTGAGGGAGGCATGGCACAATTTCGGCCAAGAGCGGAGAGATTTTTGGGAAATAACTGTTCAACAGATGTTCGGATCGGTGTACTGACTTAGAAATTTCTAGGGCCTCTAATCTGTCCAATTTATTTCCGTTATTACTGATATGTTAGAATTTGGCATCATCGATAGAAAAAGTATGGTTTTCACGGTGACAATAATTAGCCATTTCAGAATAAATTAGAGGATTTGTTAAGGCGGATTTGTGTTCACGAAATCTCTTTTCAAAAGATGTTCCTGTCTTTCCTATATATAAATTATCACAGTCAGCACATAAAAGTTTATACACACCACTGTTGCTAAGTATTCCACTTTTGCCTTTCCCATTAAATAAGAGTTTCGGGTGATTAAAATTAGTGTAAAAAGCTGGTTTTATGTGACTTGGAATATTTTTGGTTAGTTCGTATGATATGTTTTTTTATAAATAAGACTTTGCTCCATTTATAGGTATGCTTACAGGTGTCTTTAAATATATAATCTTTTATAAGTTTCTTTTTTGTTTTGTTTTTTAAAAGTGAATCAATGAGGCTTCCAGGATAGCCATTATTTGTAGCTATTTTTTTATGGTTATTAATTCCTTTTTAAAATTGTCGTCGGTTAATGGGACACTGAGCAATATATGAAGCATACAGTTAAATGCGGCGAATTTATGGTTATTAGGATGGTTGGAAGTTGCTGGAATTATAGAGTCTGAATAAGTTTTTTTCCTATATATATCAAAGTCAAACTTTTTAAGGCCAAAAAGTATAGACTACCTATGAAAATAACCATTTCGTTACAATTAACTCTTCGGTCTATGAAACTTAAAATAAATAGTAAAGTTTATTTAATAAAGCAAGTTTATTTTCCTTTTTACAGATCATCCATCGAGATTTGGCTGCAAGAAATATATTAATTACTGAAGACCATGTATGCAAAGTGGCAGACTTTGGTTTCGCTAGAGATGTCGTCACATCGCACGTCTATGAGCGGAAGAGTGAAGGAAGACTTCCAATCAGGTAATACGTTTGTTTTATATCGACTTACATTTATAACTTTTATTCGTTCTTATGGCTTCAATTTATATTTTTTTAAGACTACACTTTAACCCTCCGAGGTTCCTTAAAGTGTTCAGATTCTTACAACACTGATCATAAAACAATTTATTTAACGCCATTTAGAAAAAAAGCTCTTGTTAAGGGTGTAATTAAACATAAATTGTATCCAATAATATGGAAGGGTTTAAACTGCTTCTCCCTGGCTCCATCCCAACTCATTGTCTGCGAAGACTGTTGGGATCAGTTCTCCTCATCCTCAGGTTGTATGCTTTTCTGTCCCGGACTACGTCCCCTAGGCCGTGCCTCTGCATTAGGCTATTTTTTTTCACCACCCATGAATTCTTTGGTCTTTCTCTGGTTGTTATTCGAGGAAGATCCATGGAAATTGCCTGGTTCACAATGTGATCGGGTGCTCTGCGTTCAACGTGCCCATACCATCTACATCGCCTTTCCTCCATCTTGCTGTTGATGTCTGTAACACCTAGGTTTCCACGAATGCATGAGCTTTTTATTTTGTATCTTAGGGGCACATCAGCTGACCATCTTAGTATGCGCATTTCAGCAGTTTCTAGTTGCCTAGAGTAAGAGTTATACATCGTCCAGCATTCGGAGCCATAGAAGAGTGCGGGTCTGACAATCGTTTGGTATACTTTTCCTTTTAACTTTACTGGCATTTTCGGATCACATAGAACTCCCGTCATTGATCTAAACTTCATCCATCCCCCACTAATTCTATGTGTTACATCTGCTGCACATCCTCCATCGCTATGGATGAGTGACCCAAGATACTTAAAGGAGTCACAATTTGGTAATGTTTCTCCATCCATTTGCATTACGGGAGTGACAGCATTTGTGTTCTCGAATGGTAGGTACAGATACTCTGTTTTCTTTCTGCTTAGTCTCAATCCATTGTCCTCCAGGATTCTTCTCCACCTTTCCAGACTATTTTGCAGGTCTTCATTTTTTTCACTTATTAATACGATATTGTCTGCAAATAGTAGGATCTTTAGGAGACTGTTTATTTCCTGGTTGGTTAAATAGTCCATGACTAAGATGAACGGTAGCGGGTTTATACTAATACAAAAAAATAAAATAAGGCATGATGGGAAGGAGGCAGCTACTGCCATTAGATTGAATATTTTTCCGCATCTGAATTTATTTAGAAAAACCGTCTTTGACAAGAAATCTTACCAAAGAAAGAAAAACTGAAAAAAAACCTTTGCAGATCTTTCAAAATATGAAAATAACACGTTTGGTTAAAGTTTACTTTAGTATGTGTGTGTATTGTTTAATATGTGTGTATTGTTTATATATTATATAAGCATACGTTTTGATTAAACCCCTCGGTTTTCTATAGGGAGGTTTTCAAGTGCTTTAAACGATATGAAATTGATCTGTAATTTTTTAAATAAGGCAATATATCGTTTACAATGATAATTGAATTATTTTCTTAGCAATATCTCGTATCCTCAAACGCTGATAACTCTTGATTAAAGTATATTGTTTATGGTTAAGGCATTAACGTTGTGGAGGTTTAAAAACATTGTCATTTGTTTTATCAAACACTGTTTATTCCACTTTTTGTAATGATATAACCCTACCGGTTTCAAGGCTTTCACCTCATCTTCAGGGGAGCAAAACCAAGACTCTTGAGAGGGATCAGGGGAGCACAACGGTCTTGTTTGTGCTCCCCCGATGGTGATATGATATCCTTGAAACCGGTAAGGTTATACCGTTACAAAAAGTAGAATAAACAGTGTTTGATAAAACAAATGACAATGCTTTCAATGTTTGTTTTTTTCAATTTCAATCTATGAAATAGTGTTTCTGCAATTCAATATTTACTTATTAAATTGTGTTCATCAGAAACAATTTAATAAGTAAACAAGACTCCCCTGAAGATGAGGTGAAAGCCTTGAAACCGATTGGGTTATACCATTACAAAAAGTGGAATAAACAGTGTTTGATAAAACAAATTACAATGTCTTGATTAAAGCCTTGATTTAGATGTCATCAGTGGAAATCGGCCTTTCAGAATAAATATCACCTTCGAGTGTCTATCACGTAATGAAAAATGTTAAAGCACATTTGACACACACAATCGTTTACTGAATCATTATTTTATATATTTAGGTTTATGTCATATTTTTTTTAATTGGCGGTACTAAAAAACATCAAGCACAAAAAAAATACTTATTTGGTCCTATGTTAAAAAAAGTGCTCAAAAAATTTGGGTAGACGGAATAATTTGCTAAACTATAATATTTGTCATAAAACACCTCCACTCCACATTACCTTTCATAATAATATATCATACATTCAGCACATTTGTAATGAAAAGTAACTAAAAAATAATCCAAACTATACCTAATAAATATAGCCGTGAAAGGAATCACCCTCTGTTCTACATACCAACTTACAGGACGAATATCATGGCTAAACACTCAGTCACGCGTGGTATAGAGATATTGAACCAACTGAATGACACTGTTGATATATTCTCGGTACCGCCTAGCAGTATGAGAAGAATCCTGGCTGATATTCTTCCTAACGAATAAGCTAACACTAGAATCAAACCCTTTTTGTGTAACAGGAGAAATAAAAAAATGTCCGAGAAATATGAAATATATTGAACTCAACACGTACTAGAAAATTGTTCATTTCGAGATATTTTTCTCATAAATACCAGAAAAATCGAATTGTTTCGAATTTTTCTTGAACCAATAAATAGTAGAATATCTTATCAAGATACATTTATTTTCATTTGAAATAGTATAGGATAATACGCACATAACATAAATCGCTCAATACAAAATGAATGGCATCGTTTATTTCAGCATCCCTCGGGGATTAAAACATCTCTCGCTCTACAAGTGATGCCTTTGTATTCAGTTGTCAATTCAAACCACAAAGGCTTTCGGCAAACCTCTACTCAAAACTTTCACAAATTTCTACTTCTTCTGAAACGTTGAAACATGTTGGGAAAGTTTAGTGGCGAATGTGACCCATGAAATGCAAAAAAACTCCAAAAGATGACAGAATAGAGTATTTTTAAAAGAAATTATCAGAAACAATGTTCTTGGACAGTTTTAAAAAGAATTTCTATCAATATTATCATCGTTATACGTTATGTCAAGAACACACGGATATCATAAAACGCCTCCATCCAGATCGGTTCATAGACCGGCACTCTACGTTCTACCATGTCAGGTCGAGACTGCAAATCTCTATGTCTTAAAATAGCTATAAGGCAGACGTCCAATTAGTCGAGTCGAAAAACTTTCAATTCCCATGTCAGTTCTAAACTTCGAATCACCGTGTTCTATCGTTGATGTTTAGCTTACGATGGTCGTCCGATTCGTCGAGTTCTAAAATCTTAAATTTACACAACAAGTATGTATATACGACGACCTCGTTGGTGACTTCAAAGGTTGCGGGTTCAAATCCCGCTGGAACCCAGATTTTTTTAAAAAGGGTTCTATAGTTCGGAAATCCTAAGATGAGTCCTGTGACAGTTCACAAATTTGCCCCAATACAACCTTGTAACGATGTTCAGTAATTTTAATTATTTTATCAACTTAAATATAAGCCTCAATTCTAATAAATAGCAAGTTATTTAGGTAAATACATTACATAAGGTTGTATTGGGGCAAATTTGTGAGCTGTCACAGGACTCATCCTAAAATTTCCGAACTATAGTCTGGTTTCGTTTAATGCCTCTTTAACATCTTTCTGATATAAAAATTTTATTTAAACTTTTAAATTTATGTTTGATAGATGTATGGAAAAGATAGCGAGCTAGGATAAGGGTTGGCTCAAGAGATATGATAAGGGTTGACTCAAGAGATAGGATAAGGGTTGACTCAAGAGATAGGATAAGGGTTGACTCAAGAGATATGATAAGGGTTGACTCAAGAGATAGGATAAGGGTTGACTCAAGAGATACGATAAGAGTTGACTCAAGATATAGGATAAGGGTTGACTCAAGAGATAGGATAAGGGTTGACTCAAGAGATATGATAAGGGTTGACTCAAGAGATAGGATCAGGGTTGACTCAAGAGATAGGATAAGGGTTGACTCAAGAGATAGGATAAGGGTTGACTCAAGAGATATGATAAGGGTTGACTCAAGTGATCAACATTCGTTATAAGGCATCGTAACTAGTCAAATGGATGAGAATTAATGACAGAGCAATTAAATAGTATTCAACAATCATTTCAAAATATCAAACAGTTATTTTTCATGATTATATATCCTCAGTAAAATTCAGGAAAATTCCTAATTTACTAGGAACACGACAAATGACAGGTATCAAACCTTAATCCATATAATGTAACCCTTTAAGTGCCGCAAGGTATTAGAATGGCTGATTCCGATGGGCCCTGATTTTTTTAGCAAAAATAAAACCAAATTGTTTTTTTTGTATCTATATTCAAAGGATATTATGAACACTTACCAAATATATACAATATGTGTCGTTTATGCAGCCGTTCACTCAGAAAAACACAACTAAAACTTTAACTAAATTTTAATAACGCACGGAAAGTAAATAATGTAACATAACTAAAAAATAATTTCAAATTTCAACGGTTAAATAAGTAAAACGCAAAACTGACAACGCTGTATAAGAGACACATGTCGACTATCATGCGAAACTTTTAGGTAAATCTCTGTAAATTCGATAATATCTGTGAACTGTAATATGTTATTATAGTATTTATTCATCATCTCAATAGATGTCTCTATATGTTCCATATTTTAGATTATTCGAATTAGTACTAGACATTGGCTAGAAACAGGCATAAAGTTGAGCGATTTAACTAGCTAATTTTGTATAGCTGGCCCTACGGCCACGGCAACAAAGTGCGAGTAAACTCCCATAAGGCACCTAACTGATTAATCTTTATATACCTTTTCGTTCGTTTGTTATTTAAAATACAATAGTTAATTTTCGTTTGTCTTGTTTTTCATGGATGTTTTATGCATATTATATATTAAATACTTATAATGTAAATAAATTAATAAAGTTTGGATTTGCATTTTTTTCAAGACGATGTATTCTTAATTTATATTTTAGATTACATAGTGTCCCTTTCGATAATAGACAAAAATTAAAAAAACTTATTTTTTATAATACGAATATGTATATATTATAATACGTAAAATATCGATAACTTATCTCTTTTAAAATATATATTATAGTAAATTATTATAGTATATATATTATATATTATAGTAAAGTTGTAAGACGTGACAGTATACTTTTCAGTAAAACTATAGCGTTTTTAAAAACTTATATTTAAGCTTTCTAAAATGAGCGGGTTTATCAAATTCAAAAGCTTTTATCACATTCAGGAATCTTAACAAAATTAGCCTTACAGCTTTAGTATTAATAATAAAATCACTGGCGTAGCAAGGATGAGCACGGGAGGGCAGTTGTCCCCGAGCACAAGGCTTAAGGGGCGCCAAGTCAGGGACCAAAAGGAATATTTTTTTGAGAGTATTTCTGATTTTTTTGGTACTGATTGGGATTTTAAGAATACTAAATAATTACTGTAGTGTATTTTTATATTGTATTTATAATTGAGCGCATTTTTAGTTTATTTTGTTATACAAATGCAATATATATAAAACGCAAAAGATGATAAAAAAAAAATCCGTAGTGGCCTAGTTAGTGACATGCCTGTTTTCCAACCTGGAGATTGTACATTCGACTCCTGTCTGGTTTTTACTACAGGTATCTTTAAAATTGTTATGGTTGATTGAAAGAGGTTGTAACCAACTAAAATGCAATATAATAATACACCGTTATGATTTATGATGTATGCAAAAACAAAATATACTTTGAAATACGTGTGTAGACTATGCTTTGGCGCTTGGACTTCCATCATCTTCGCAAACGACACTTAACTTTTTACAATTTGTGCAAGGGGCTCAGATTTTATGGTGTGTCGTAGAGTGCAGAAAATCCTCGCTACACCACTGATTTAAGTAACTCGATCCATTAATTTCACCCACCCCCGATGGTTGCGAGACCTTCAACTAAATTTAACTCTGGGTACAACTACTTTTCTCGACCATAATGGAATCATTGTGCTTTAGACTCCAGTGGGGTAAACTCGAGACTTCGACAATAATATCATGGTTTAATAACCCCGGCAAAGTGATCAAAGAACTTGTTTTCTTACTGTTTACTTTTACAACATAAAACGTTTCAGACGGACCTTAATTCCCAATTCGGTTCTTTTATTTAAATGTCGCGCTCAATTTCTCCTGAAATTCAGTTAAATGCTTTTGAAACTTTGCGGTTTGCTAAATCCAAAACCAAACAGACGCTATTTTTAAACACAACTATGTACTCTTGTTATATACATTTTTCAAAAGTATCTTACGTTAAGGATAAATTCATGAACATGAATTAAATAAAAGAGTTTTGAATTGAAATTAGGTACAATATATTGTATGAAGATGTTTCGTATTTTAAATAAAATAAATAAAGGTTTATTAATAGCGACACAATATAAACATGTATGATTCTGAAATCACGTATGGTATATCTAAAGATAAATAGCAGAAAATACGTTCAACAGAGAAGCTATCAAAAAGTATGGGCTCATCTAATAACATCCCCCCAGTCGAGATACATCCCACCAATATAGGATAAGCCCGGTTGCGAGGATATCAGATGTTTTTTTCAGTCCACATCCTTGTAGATTAGAATGAAAAAAACAGAAATTCCATAAATTGCAGAAAAATTAAAAAACGAACCAACAAATGCCCCCTCAGATTAACTGTTAGGCCGAGGCCACACCAAAGTGCTTCGTTAGGTGCTAAGCTAGGTTTTACGTGACTCATATACTATGTGACGTCATGCTTGGCCACACCAAAGTGCTTCGCACAAATTCATTTGACATTTGGGAGCAGTTGAGTCAACAAACGATGCCACTCTCAAAACTTACCAATTTCATTACAACTTACCATCTTTATTTCCTTCCTGTGCAACTTCATTCCAAAATGATGTTATTACTGGTACATTTTTGTATAATTTGCTAGATGGGTTCCACAAAGGCTCCCTTTTATACACAGCTGTTATTAAAACTTCAGCCATCTTGTGAAATTACGGTGACACAATAAAATTAACCAGCACGTCTGTTCGCTAGGAGATTCACTCGGTGACTAATCGTTATGTAGTGTGGCGCGAAGCGTGCAGTGTAGCCATTGCGATAGTATATTGTGCGTTGATTTGCTAGAATATGTCGCCTAACTCGTTGCGTAGCTCTTAGCTTCAAGCGAGGCTCCTACCTGTGTGACCGAGGCCTTAGCGAAAAACGAGAAAAGCTGATAGAATTTCAAATTTAAATTCTTGAACAGATGTCGTCAGAACGAAAGTTTCGTGACTTACTTCATTCGAAACATACTGAATGTATATTATTGTAAAAAAATCATTCTCAAGCGCATTTTTCTCGGCCAAGTTTACCCAAATTGTTAAAATAAAATCTATGTATAGTGTATGGCGACGATGCAGTAAGAAATCGCGTGAGTCAAATGTTGTTTTAGAAAATCTGTAATGGTAATACTAAACTTAAAGATCCTCTGTAGAAGTATGATGACTACTAATGACGGTCAAATCAACATTTTCATTGAGAATAACTAGCGTTTTACGACACAAGAAATTTCTATGATACTGAAAATATCGTAAAAACCATCCACGAGCATTTGGGGCAATTTAACGTTTGAATTGAAAGGGATCAAAAAAGATTGGAGGCCTTCGAGATGTGAACTTATAGACGAACCCTAAGGAGTTTCTGGAGAGACCACATTACAAATGACGAGGTTCTCAGGAGGATCGAAGAAACCAGACACCTGTCAAACGCCATATCGGAAAGGCATGGATTTATGTAGCTGTAACTTTCCACTGACAATTGTTTGCAGTTGTGTATCAAGTTTACTAGTGGAAATTATCAGCAGCGACTTCAAATGCTCATCAGTTAATTTGGATCTGCAAATATTTTTTGTATATTTCATTTTGGAGAATGTTTTATCACACAGATAAGTAGTACCGAAAGCGGAAAAAAAGCCACGAGCAAATTTATGTAACTGATCAAACTGTGTGAGTGGAAGTCTTATAAAATTCCAGCAATGACTGTAAATATTTTTCTTTAAAAATAGCGCTACACCAACCGGTAAGTACCAACCGAAATTGTGAACGGAGCGGAGTCCACCCCCGTAATCACGTCCTTAATACCGACCTCTGTGGCCTAGTTGGTAAGACGCCTGTCTCCACCGTTTTCTGTTATAACCTATATTTTTCAAAAAAGGATTCCAGCCTGGTTTTTACTAAGGCCTCTTTAACATCTTCCTGGTTAGTTGGAAGTGATTGTCACGTGGCAATAAACCCGCCAGGTTGTATTGTGTACGACAATACAATCACTTCATTCCGTATTACTTATTTTATATTTTATCTGACCAATAGTGATTTATTCTTAAATTACCAAAAAGAACGTAGGAAGACACACAAACAATAGTATTAGTAAAATAAGTAGGAAGAAACGACTATTAAACGACTTCCCTTTTTCAGTGCGAAACAATAGTTGTTACAGATTTCTCCGCGAAAGCCGATGGTGCGAATATCATATACCATACATGTTATAAAAGAAAATATAAAAACTCGATCCAAATACAGACCATGACTATAAAATATTCGTGGGAATGTATAGTTGGCTTTTCATCAATTTTCTTGGCTCGTTGCAGAGTTTATTTCACGATAGTAAATATCAGAATGGATGGGTCATATGCTGCGACATGAAAATCTCCTGCACAATATACTGGAGGGCGTCCTTGCCGAGAGTATTTGGAGCAAATATGTCACGATATGGACTACACCTCCTATACAGAGCTCAAGAGGATCGCTGAAGACCGTGCAGAGTGGAAGAGGAGATGCAGAGCTTTGCTGCTAACCAATCCCCAGGGCTGAAACTGAAGAAGAAGAACGTTTGAATTCGGCCTAAAATGCGAAATTACTTTTCGAACAACCCAATACATTAATGAACTCCTATTAACATACACAATATCATCACTCCGTATCCCTTGCGAAGTAGGGAGAGAAAACAGACCCCTTAAAATGTTCTATCCAAACACATAACTTTAACTTCTTCCACATTCATATATCTCGACATGCACAATCTTCTATTATTCATACTTCTCCCTTTACCTTCTTTTGAAACCTGGTACATTTGATCCAGCAATTTTTTCTTTGATCTAACTCTTACACTCTCTCTTACAAGGATGTATTATTAGTATGTATGCTATAATAATAATGATAATTTGTTTATTTTCAGAAGTTGTATATTCATTTTAAATTATAAATAAACAAATCCATCAGTAGTTTCTAAATTGATAACAATAGACACTTTACAGTAGTTTTGAATACGAAATCCAAGAAGCTTGACTTCCTAAGAACATTGTTGATATAATGTTATTGTGTTTTCAGTTCCAGTGTACTTATTCAATCGTATTATTTCCAGGTGGATGGCCCCAGAATCCCTTTACGACGACATCTTCTCCGTGAAGTCAGACGTGTGGAGCTTCGGGGTGCTGATATGGGAGGTAGTCACCCTCGGTTCAACCCCATACCCTGGACTATCAGCAGGAGAAGTCATGAGGAAGGTAAGGATGTCGGGTGGGTGTTTGTAACATCTGTTTTATTTTATGTGCTGTAGCGCCAACTAGTTGATACAGAAGTTCATAAATATTGAACGAAACTCGTGCATTTTTAAAAACATCTGTTCTCTTGAAATTTATTCTGTCGTTTAAAAATATTTATGTTAAAGTTTCTGAGAACAAAACACTTAATTGTATTCGTGTTTTACCTTAAACCTGAGACTGTTGAACTAAATATGTCCACAGTTCACGTTACCCCGTATATTTTTATCAATTAAACCGTAATTCTCCTAAAATCTGAGACTGTTGAACTAAATATGTCCACAGTTCACGTTACCCCGTATATTTTTTTCAATTCAACCACCATTCTCCTAAAACCTGAGACTGTTGAACTAAATATGTCCACAGTTCACGTTACCCCGTATATTTTTTCACAGTTACCCCGTATACAGTTCACGTTACCCCGTATATTTTGCGGTCGCAACAAAAGAACGAAAAAAGTCGGATAAATACAAAATGCCTGCACAGGCATTTTGTATTTATTCGACTTTTTTCGTTCTTTTGTTGCGACCGCGTTTCACTCTAATAAATCAATTATTAACGCTTCTTATTATTTGAACTTTCAATGAAACTACAAAGTTTCCACAGTAAATGCTTACATATAAGTCGAAACCGAAAAATCAATTCAATCACTTTTTCCGCTTTTACTCAAGAGTTTAATCCTCTCACAAGTTTGAGGTGTTAGTCTAAGAGTTTTGATCCAAAAACTGTTCTTGTTTATTTACCTGTTAAGTAATCTAAAATAGTATCATAGTATAAATAGGCCAAAACCCATATACGGTTGTCGTCGAAGAAAGAATACGAGAATTGAATTTTGAATACAAGAGAGCGAGAGAGGAATACTTGGATTCTCTCCGAAAGTAATTCGAAATTTAAATCTCGGTGGGGATACTGAACGAATTTTAAATACCTAGCTAACAACTTTTGAACCGGTGTAAAAGGGCACGATGTATAAATGATAAATATAAACAAATTCTATATTTATGTATATATATTTTCATAAATGTAGAATTTGTTTTACTTCCGTGAATATTTCACGGGCTGCAACTAGTTTAAAATTAATAAAACATTTCCAAAATAGTTTCCAGCCTTTTTTTCTGGCGTGAAAAATTATCTTCTTGTTTAAATTCTATTGGCTAAAATATCCAAATATATTTTCTTTTCTTTTTCATACGGCATTGTCAGTTCTCCGAATGTTGATTGAAGAAATTATTTTATCATCTGCAATACGAAATATACGAGTATTTTTTGAATTTTCTCCAAAGCGGTTCATTTACAAATTTAAAAAATATACACGGCGACTAAAGTACATACTTTCGCAATTACTTAGAGGAAAAATAAAACGTTGAAATAGTTTGGATACGTTGAACGTACGGGTAACGAAAGACAGAAAAGTAATTTACATAGCAAGAATGAGAGGAAGTCGTGGTAGAAAATGAGTTTAAACCAAATATATTTTTAAAAAACGAAAGAGAAGAAATAAAAGAAACGATGTAGAGGAAGCGAAGGAAAAAAATAGTTCCGCGTAAATATTGTTTTTCGCTCTGTCTTCTCTACCTAGCCCAACAGAGAAATGGCGTTATAATATATTATCTATGTGTAATATTTTTGCGCTTTTTTTGATATTTGAAAATATAAAATAGATGTAGTGGCTAATATTATATTGTTACGAGTATAACACTTTTTTTGAAGTGAAACTTCTACAGGCGCGGTAGGGCAAATTGGCCTGAACGTCACGAAAAGTGAAACGGTGTATTATATTATTATTATTCTTTATTATTAAATATTTTATTGATTAATAAATTATTATTAATTATTTTAATATTAATAATAAATAACATTATTTTAATATTATTAAGTGTATTATATTAATATTAAAATTATTATTTATTATTAAAATTATTATTATTAAAAATTAAAAAATTTTAAATTGTTGTATATTATTTTTATATTAAAATATTTAATAATAATTTATTTTATTTTATCTATCCTAAAAAAAATCGTTAACAAATGCATAAAATCAACTTTTCCTAGGAGCTAAGAAGTTTCACTTCTACCGCGCGAGAGCCTCACGCATTTGTTTTTTTTATAAACAGTAGAACTAGGCCGATTTATAACCGTGTGATAATCTCTTTCAACTAACCAAAAAGATATTAAAGAAGATTTTATTAAAAACTAGATCGAAAACCTTTTCTATAAAATTGGATTCCAAAGGATATCGAACTCGTAACGTTCGGGTAGTAAGACAGACTTACCAATGGATTTCAGTACATTTACAAACGTAAGAAAAATTTTATAACAAGAATTTGGATATTAAAAAAAAAAGCGAATTGGTATGAATGAACCTTTACCGAAGGTTCCGTATTTTATTGTAAAAATAGTAATTGTTTTCCTCAGGAAAAGCGGTCGTTACTTTAAATCATTACCATTATTCTTAACATAGACATGAGATAACGCAAGAGGAATTGTTTTTATTTTATTTCGCATTGTTTACTGAGACTTCCTGACGCTATCTGAAAACAATTTGGCTCAAATTCAAATTTAAGTCGACATTTTTTTTTAAGATAAAACATTTTTAGAACATGGCAACATTTCCCAAAAATATACATAAATACATTCAATGTTCATTTTTGAAATACAGGGAAAACTGGTATCCAGGATTATCTATACGTGTATCTCATCTCGTTCACATCCATACAGCTCTCATGTTTCTAATATTTCTTTCCTTACCCTTGTTTCAAATTTCTTCAACTTCCACTCTTTATTCGTTTTTTTTTCTTCCTCGTACTCCATTCGAAATACAATTTTTTTTTAGTCTTTCGATACTCATTTTCACAATATGGACAAATTACTCGTATTTCAAGATTCCTTTCAAAATTCTTCTTTTAATATTCATATTGAACAAGCAATGCAACAGCTGAGATGTCACGGGCACATAAGACGGAGACCACCAGACCATACTGTAAATCAGGCAATGTCTGTGGATCTTCCTCGACAACCGTCCAGAGGAAGATCAAAAAACTCCTGGATGACTCAATGCTCCAAAATCCTGCAGAAAAACGGCCTAGATGAAAGCGACACCCTGAACCGAATAATATACAGCCTGAGAACGAGAAGAGCCGACCCCAAAAGCCTACCTAGGTAATGAGTTGGAACAGTGCCAGGAAGAAGAAGATATTTAACAAGCAATGAACCTTTATCCGATCGTTTGTTTTTCTATGAAATACATGTTGTCAAACACGTTCTCCAATTTCTTATTCTCCTTACATTTACTTCGGTTAAAACTATATATGTTACGCTTCCATCCTTTCCTCTATCAACCTTTTACTTGCCCTCCATTTAAACAAACAAATTTATTTGTTTCCTAGGTATTTCATAAATTATTCTCTCAATGTATCCAAATCATTTCATGACTTTTTTCTTAACTCTACATAAAACACCCTTCTTCAAGAAGCAATTATCCTTTGTCTGATTATTTCTTACAATATCAATATTGCACTACCAAAAACTCTTCACAAAGTTCTTATAACTACCATATTTACTCTGATCTTGCCATTCTCTTTTAATGCCTAGGTTATCTTCTTCTTCTTAATCTTAGTTTAGGCCTGTTGGCTTGTTATGACCTAGGTTATACTTTCATAAATCAAGATTGGCACTAGTGCCAACAGTATAATTTGTAAAAATGCTAAACTGAGTCTAGGAACAAACAAAAATCAACGAAAAATGGTGATCATTTTCTAGTCTCTTTTTGTCAATTCGGGTCACGGTTGTCAGAAATACTACTTTTATGCCCAAAATATCAAAAATTTAAACGTTTTGGATATTAAAGTAAATAAGTTTTCTTTCATATCAAAAATATTCAACAGTATCTTTTTGAACTTGATAAAAGTATCAAAAGTTGAAATGTTTGGTCCTCAAAGGTTAAAACTGTCAAATTTAGCCATTCACTTACACGTTTTGGTCCTTAATTCTTTAAAAAATGGGTCGTTAATGCTTAAAAGAGTCAAAAAATATTTTTTTTTATCCCAAACACTCAAATGAAACTTAAAGCTTAAAAAAGTACCATATTTTCTAATATGTCACTTCTAGGAAAAAAATGTTAAAAAAAACAATGTCCCAGAAAGCACTTCGTGTCAAAAAGTAAAAGCATGTATCAAAATGCTCATCCTGTCTCAGCTTAAATAAATTATAGTTTACCTCAAATCTGTATAACTTTTTTAAAAGGGGTAAACTTTTATTTTTCTTTTGAAGCTTTTATTTTGAAAGCTCATCTGAAAGTTGAGCACTTGTATTTAATAAAAGATACGAAAAAAGATCACAGATTTATGATATGTTAGAGATTGATTAATGTTTTGGCAATTAACTTTTCAAAACTCTGTAATGATAATTGTGATAAAGTTTATAATACTTTGATAATTCCTCTTTTGCTAATTTTTTTTAACCTGGCGAGTTTATTACCATGTGGCAATCTCTTCCAACCAACCAGAAAGATGTGTTTATAGGCCCTAAGTGTTAACCAGACTGGAATCATATTTAAAAAACTCTGGGTTCCAGTTGGGATCAAACCCGCAACCTCCGGATCGGCAGATATGTAAGTGTCTTACCACCAGGCCACGGAGGTCGTCATTCATTATTACAAAGTGAAGGATTTAATTAGTATTATTTCAGTTTGAATTATAATTCGTTCTTAATTGAAAGTTAACGATTTTACTTTCATTCATTCCATGTTTTACACTTTCGTTTATTTTAACCTGGTGAGCTGATTATTCCATGTGGCGATCTCTTCCAACCAACCCAAAATATGTTTTTTTCAATGATCCCTAAGTAAAAACCAGGCTGGATTCCCATTTTTTTTTTAAATCTGGGTTTCAGCGTGGATCGAACTCGCAGCCTCCGGTTGGGCTGATAAGCGTCTTACCATCAGGTCACGGAGGTTGTTAGAATGCAGTACAATTTAATTAGCTTATTTCTACGTGTGAATTCATCTAACTAGAAAGATGTTGGACAAAACTGAAAGGAAAATCCGACTGGAATGCTTTATTTAAAAAAAAATCATACCCGAAACCCTCGTACTAGAAAACAGGTGTCATATCAACTAGGCAACAAAGATCATATTTTCAAATTAGGAAACAACTACCATTGAGACAATCCCTCAAAGTGCAACTCAAAAAACAGCATTTGTATATATCGTATGTACATACGAGTATATGATAAGTTATATATTTTCGACTTTTACTTATTTTAATAATAAAAAAATGGGTCTCATTTTGTTCAAGAGTGTTAAATTTTTAATGTGAATAATCTGTACAACAAAGTACAAGTGTGGGTTATCCTTTTGTTGAGTACAATACAACCTAGCGGGCGTATTGATGTATTACGTATTATGTACGAGGGTTGCTACTTAACTTTTGATACAGACAAATAGTTATCATCGAAAATGGTTTTATTGTTTTTTAAAATACTTTCCATGTAGATCAATGCACTTTTGCATACGTTTGAACCAATTTTCGAAGCACTTTTTCCACCCCGAATGAGGTTATTTCAAAACATGCGTTTTGAACACATCAACCGATTCTTCAGGCGTCGGAAAACGTTGACCTCGCAATTTATTTTTGATGTTCGGGAATAAAAAGAAGTCATTGGGTGCCAAATCAGGGCTGTACGGTGGATGATCCATCAATTCGGTGTTTTGTGTGCTCAAAAAGTCACTTGTTTGAGCCGCTGTGTAAGAGCTCGCATTGTCGTGGTGGAGAATGCTCCGTCTTCGGCGGTTGATTTTCCTCATTTCTCCGAACACTTTTGGCAAACAAACGGTACTGTACTCGTACTGTTCTGAATTGACCGTACGACGTTTCACTAAAGGCACTGTTGGGACATGACCATTTATACCGAAGAAACAAGCCACCATTTGCTTCACAATGCGTCGTGCACGAACAACTTTTGTTGGATTTGACTCGTCTTGAAAGACCCATACAGTCGACTGCTGTTTAGTTTCTGGCTCATATGCATCGATCTATTATTCGTCGCCTGTCACAATCTTATAGACGTCTTTTGAATCACCGCGATCGATTTTTTTCAACATTCTTTGGACCAATCGACACGAGCCTTTTTTTGAGCGATTGTCAAATTATGCGATATCCAACGCGAACAAATCTTTTTGACGGCCAAATGTTCATGCAATATTGAATGTATGCGAGTAAAACTAATGCCTAAACATGCCTTAATCTCACGATAAGTCACATGACGATCTTGCAATATCAGTTCACGCACAGCATCGATGTTTTCTGGCACAACAACCGATTTTGGACGACCTTCACAAAATTCAACCTGGAGCAAATTACGACCATGATTGAATTCGAAAAATCAGCGAAACACAGTCGCTTCGGGTGTTGCTTCATCACCAAAAGTCGAAACGAGTTGATTGGCACACTGTTGTTGAGTTAGTCCACGTCAAAAATTATAAAAAAATCATCGCACGAAAATGTTCACGATTTAATTCCATTTTTGGCCGAGATGAATTTTTCAAGTCACTGTAAACAAAACAAATAGCACTCGTATGACAAAACTTTCTGAGCACGTATACCATTAAAAACGTCAAATTTTACGATGCTGATGTCAGATTTGACGTATCTACACTGGTGTTGTCATATTTCAAAACATAAGTAGCAACCCTCGTATTATGTTTTATGTATTACGGGCTTATTGATGTATTATGTATTACAGGCTTATTGATGTATTATATACATATGAAGATTTTTAAGAAGCTTTAAGTGAAAACTGGACTAGCGCATTTAAAGAAAATCTGGATAGCAAAATAAATTGAACCCCCAATCTCCGGGTATGTAGACAGGAGTCTTACCAACTAGGCCACATAAGGTCGTTGTCGTTTTGTGATTCAAAATGACACGTCATCTTATGTTTTCTTAGCAATCTTTATACAGTTATT
Organism: Odontocerum albicorne; assembly: GCA_949825065.1. Taxonomy (NCBI): domain Eukaryota; kingdom Metazoa; phylum Arthropoda; class Insecta; order Trichoptera; family Odontoceridae; genus Odontocerum; species Odontocerum albicorne. The sequence goes on along the minus strand of OX463846.1, from coordinate 2,506,320 downwards.
TTCATTGAATATCTAAGATCAACCAAAGATTCAAAATTTGAGTTGATCCAATTATATTATTTAGGTCAGCCGTCAGATCAAAAGCTTTATGTGAAGATTACTTCCTTTGTATTTTCATTGCTCTGTTAATCGCTTCCTTTCATATAACAGCTGAAATCTATTTTAAACTCAATTGTTTTTAAAATTTATTTTAAACCTTTTTTTTCCTTGTTTTAACCTCAATGCTTAAGAATGTGACCCAAATCATTAAGCATACTCGTATTCACGTAGTTTTTTTTAGTAAAAATAATGCGGTGGTGTTTCATTGCCTTCGCACTACAGTAGATGATGTAGGAATTGTATATCATACATGTTGTATGTATTGTGAGCTCTGCAACCAGCACACATTATTTTGGGTTGTAAAACTAAGTGACAGGTAGCACATAAAAGTGTTGTAAAAATGTTTTGGGTTACACAAATCTCATCGAATTTTTTAACGACCTTCCGAACAGACTTGTCTAACAGTTCAGCAAAGATTGCCTTTCAACTTTTCCAGTTCACATTTAATTTTTCACCAGTACACTATGCGCATTTTTACTGTTTTAAAGTATTTAAAAAACATTTTATATTAGTTCAGTGACATGGTGCAGTTTTTTCTGGTTTTTCAGAATCCTTTTTTCTTATCTTCTTATAATTCCCCTGGCTAGATATGTTTTTTTTTTCAATTTTATATTTCTTTTTTATCTATTTTGGATTTTGCGTTTGCATATATATTTCGTCTATATTAATAATATAAATTCCCCACATTTCACTCCTCAAAATAATGTAAAACTATTTTATAAATGGATAGAAAAGGCATATTGGCAATAAAATTTAAAATAAATTAATACTGTACACTATATACATAAGTTTTAAAATAAATTAATCAATCTTTTAAAGGGGAATGTGCATTTCAAAAGCTGCAAATATTCTTTTAGATGTGAAATGATAATGTCAAAAATTTATTTTAGAATGAAATAAAAAAATACAATATTTTAACACAATACGTTATTTTAATGCAATAAGTTTGTTTGAAATTTGCCCCTTTGGATTGTATATTTCTAGTGTTTTAAAAATTTATTATACATTGAGAAATATTATAAACATCAACATTATAGTTTTTAAATAAATTAATCAATCTTTTAAAGGGGAATGTGCATTTCAAAAGCTGCAAATATTCTTTTAGATGTGAAATGATAATGTCAAAAATTTATTTTAGAATGAAATAAAAAAATACAATATTTTAACACAATACGTTATTTTAATGCAATAAGTTTGTTTGAAATTTGCCCCTTTGGATTGTATATTTCTAGTGTTTTAAAAATTTATAATACATTGAGAAATATTATAAACATCAACATTATTTTCGTAACGTAAATTTAATTGCCTGTGTGGATTGTATATTTCTACTGTTTTAAAAATTTAAAATACATTGAGAAATATTATTGACATCAATAACGTTTTTTTTTTTCGTAACGTAAATTTGCCTGTTTGTATATTTCTACTGTTTTTAAAATTTAAAATACATTGAGAAATATTATTGACATCAATAACGTTTTTTTTTTCGTAACGTAAATTTGCCTGTTTGGATTGTATATTTCTACTGTTTTAAAAATTTAAAATACACTGAGAAATATTATTGACATCAATAACGTATTTTTTTCGTAACGTAAATTTGCCTGATTGGATTGTATATTTCTACTGTTTTAAAAATTTAAAATACATTGAGAAATATTATTAACACCAATATTTTTTTCGTAACGTAAATTTATTTGCCTGTTTGAATTGTATATTTCTACTGTTTTAAAAATTTATGATGCATTGAGAAATATTATTAACACCAATAACGTATTTTTTTCGTAACGTGAATTTCCCTGTTTGGATTGTATAGTTCTACTGTTTTAAAAATTTAAAATACTTTGATAAATATTATGTACATTAATAACGTTTTTTTTTCGTGCTAAAGCGTTATAACATATAATATATTGTAGTAACATGAAAACAAATTTCAATTCTTCATTTCGTTAAAAATACTTCATATGAGAGTTTCAATCCAATTTGACGACAAAAAATATTCCGGATTGATATACTCGTACTTACAGTCAACCCGCAAGTGTTGCCGCTCTGCATATTAATTATTTCAACACAGTCAGCCTTTTTCAATCGTTATTCTTTAGTTAACCATTAAAAAAACTTATGATTAACCGATTCTTAATATTGAATATGATATGAAATATATTATTCGTAGTTAATACGTAACACTGGAGGTTTAAAAACATTTAAGTTGATTTGCTAATATATTGTTTTTTTTTTCACCGTAAATAATGGCATGGGGACTTGTTCTTGCTCAATAATTAGTTGTAAGAATTGTTATCTAGTTATAAGTAGTAGGTGTTCATTATTTCTAAGAAATCATACATTAAGATTATAAAAAATAAAAATAAAATTATATGTAGGAAAATAAGATGAAGTCAGTTCATAAATGATAATACAAAATTAAGATTAGTCAAGTAAAAAATGTGTGTATAGGTATAGCCTTGACAAATATTTGTACAGTATATAACTTTGTTAAATAAAAAAAAAAGGTTTCAAGGGTTTCCCCTCTTTATCATGGGGAGCTCCAACAAGACACTTTCATGGTTTATGTGGCTCATCATTAGAGAGCTCAAACAAGGTTGTTGACTCTTCAATTCATGATAACTAAGGTCAATCTCAAAACAATACTGACAATGTTCACTGCAACCCGCGATAGTCGCAACCATCCGTATGATAATTCAATCTTCTCTTCTCTTCTTCTCCCTGGCTCCATCCCAACTCACTGTCTGCGAAGACTGTTGGGGTCAGCTCTCCTCGTCTTCAGGTTATATGCTCTTCTGTCCCGGACTACGTCCCCCAGGTCGTGCCTCTGCATCAGGTTATCTTTTTGCACCACCCATGAATTCTTTGGTCTTACTCTGGTTGTTATTCCAGGAAGATCCATGGAGATTGCCTGGTTCACAATGTGATCGGGTGGTCTGCGTCCAACGTGCCCATACCATCTCAATAGCCTCTTCTCCATCTTACTGTTGATGTCATCCGTATGATAATTCAATGATGAATATTTAAAAAAATCTGGAAATAAAATATTACCATTATGTCAAGATCACCTGTATTACATATATGTTTTCCTAATTATGTAAAAAAACGAATTTGGCTGAAGATGGAAACGTGATATGAATAATCAAAGTTTATTTAAATCAATGAAATTTTTTCAAACGGGTATAATTATTTTAAATGCTTTTTTTCGACGAAAACTTTCGATTAAATGCATTTATGAAAAGTAATAAAGGGTCTTTCAAATTGAGCGATTTTTTTAAATTCTTGGACAAAACACAGAAGGCGGCGCGAACTTGCCTGGGTCTTGTGACAATTGAGAATTGTAAAGTATGACATTTATAAAAATGGAGTCGTATATAATAACGCGTTCAAATTGTTGAATTATTGTATGCTTCGAAAACGGAGATATTAATTGGCCACCAAGATCATGTGATCTGACACCGTTGGACGTTTTTCTCTGGGGTTACGTGAAAAGCCATGTCTATAAGAATGTCTATAATGACCCCCAATCAATTGCTGAGCTGAAGGATGAAATTATTCGCGTTATTGGTGAATTAGAACCGCAATTATGCCAAAATTTCGTCGAAAATGTTGACAAAAGAGCGGACATCTGTGGAGCTGCAAGAGGTGGACATTGGCTGATATATTTTTTTTGTGTTTAAATGTCATACATTATATAATACTTCAATGACCAAAAAAAAGTTTTTTGAAATCAAAGCAAATTGGGTGTTTAATTCAAGAATTAAAAACAACCGCTCAATTTGAAAAACCCTTTATTTACTTATAATTAGCTTTTATACATTTAATTTATTTTTCCCCTATTTAAAACTTTTAAGTTATGGTAAGAGAGATGAAGTACCTACTCTTATGACCGCAGACACTAGCTTCTAATTTTTATATTGTCGATTACAGTGGGTTCGAGTCCCGAGAAAATTTGATCCCCAAACGACGATATGTAAATTGTCCTTTTAATATTTTTATTCTTATTTTCATTTATCATTTTTATATTTATATCTGATACAACTTTGTAGAACTTTATATTAGACAACCGCCGTGGGATAGTTGATAAGACACCTGACTTCTAACACTTGGGTTTCACTTAAGGCCACTTTAACATATTTCTCGTTGCTTGGATGAGATTGCGTCATGGCAATAAGTCCAACAGGTTGTACTGTAAACAACGAAAATATTATACAATAATAATATTTAACATAGCATTACTTTTTGATTCTAACATTTATATTGATTCCCACTACGGGTGTTTCTACCTCCCATCCCGAGGCCATCTTCAGGCAAAATGATTCCGGTTTTTTACGAAAGCCTTAGGTTAGCTGGTGTCGTGTTACAACGGAAGTGCGTATGGTATATTGATACGCAGGAAAAATATTTTAGAAGAGCAACTGTTATCATTATTTCATTATTAATTACGTTTTTGTTTGTGTTGATGACTTTGTGTATCTCTCAAGTTTTTTTTTTCGAAATTATATGATACTCAAAGCACTAAGCAAAAACTAAAAATTAAGAAATAATCAAAAAATGCAGAAGATTTCCCCTGTTTTACACATCTTTCCTTTGAGTCAATGGATCACAGATACTTCTGATATAACATAACATCAGTCTGATCTAAGCATTGCCCTAGCCGGAATTATTTAATCAGAAAAGGGGCTCGGGATAGGAAGTAGAAACACGTGTAGCGGATATAAATGAAATAAAAGAAAAAAAGTTATTTTTTGGGAAATATTTTAATTTATCAAGTCAATCGTATGATATCGTTGTACTCGTATATAGTTGGTTGGACGCTTGAATTTACCCATTAGTTTCATGTTCGATTCCCAATGGTACCCAAAAAAATCAAAAAGGGTACTGCACTAGTAATAGACTTCGTCTATAATTGTCAACGCGTGCGATGACAAGCTGCATATTCTGTGGTTCTAAGCCCGATGGCTCGATTAATGGAACCGAAGACAACGTTGTTTTTCGGCCACGCTCTTCAGTATATCTGAATCATGGGCATACTGAATTATATGTCAAATCTATATTTTAGACATTGATTATAAAAAAATATGTATTTTTTTAAACTTGATGATAGGAAAAATATTAATTGCTTTCTTTATACTTTCAGGTGAGAGATGGTCACAGACTAGAGAAACCAGAACATTGCCGAAGGGAGCTGTATAATATAATGTTTTACTGCTGGGATAAGGACCCAGCCCAGAGGCCCACTTTCAGCGAGTGCGTCTCCCTCCTGGAGAGACTGCTCATGACGGAAACGGACTACATCGAGCTGGAGAGATTCCCGGACCACTCCTACTATAACGTAGCCAGTCTTAGCGGCGAGAAGTTATGAGGTCCGTTTACATGGGTTTAGGAAGTCGGAACAATCGAAAGAAAGATACCAAATTATTCATTATACTCGTATATCACCTCACATAATGTGGTTTTATTTTTTCATCCAAAGATACAACATATATTGTAGAAAAAATTACGTTTATTTTGCTACACTATCGTTTTTTACAATACAACTTAGTGATTTATTCTCATTTGACAATCTTTTCTAATCAACCAGAAAGATTTCGTCTTCTGCATGTGGCCCTCACACGTAATGTGTTCTCTCTACTATAATTAAGTCACGCAGTTCGGTGTTGGGTTGTGTAACTCTTCCACCATCCAGACTAAATCGTTATTTTTAAAGTCGGGTAACAACAGAAATCTAGCCCGCTAACCCTGGGCTAGAAGAAAAGCGTTTTGCCAACCAGTCATCCAATTTCTGTAGAGGGCATCCAATTTCTTAGCAAAAAAGAACAAAGAATAGCAAAAACATTTTTTTTAATTTACTCGATTTACATATAAAACAGGATACACCAGATACAATTATAAAATCTAAACACATCCTGCGTGCCCCACCTAAATAGTATAATATCCTGCGTGCCCCATATAATAGTATTATTATCCAAAGACAAACGAAAGAAATTCGGTAACAAAATCGGAAATGTTTTTTTCTTTCAGAAAAAGTTCTAACAAACGATTCTTTCAATAAACTCTCATAGAATGCTATAGTTTTTTTTTTTCGTTAAATGAAATACTTTTTGAAGAATGAAGAATATTTCACGTTAACATGTTTACAAAAATAATTAAAAACATTTTTTTTTTAAATATTCGTATTCATTTGTTAGTTTTTTTTTTCTATAAAAACGAATAAATAATATTTAATATCATATTTGACCTTGTTTATAAGTCTTGTATTGTCATTTTCCAGCAATATTTCATAAAATATAGCTAGCGAAAGGCAAAGATCGTTTCTTCCCCATTATTCTTAGCTCTTTCGCCCACAAATACATAATTTATATCCTTTTCTGGATAATGGACTTATATTTTAGCTTCCATCTAGTTAATTTACATTTTAGTATGATTTACTGTTAAAATTAACAAGTTTATAGTGTAAAATTACATGAAAACATGAAATTTCTAAAGCGAATATTGAATAAAATATACAATATCTCTACGTATCTTTTATTATTTTAAGCGAATTAGGTACTCAAAAAACAAACCGAACTCACAATCTTCGATTTTTTTCCGTTGAAATACAATCAGTCTCTTCACAATTCGTCTTTCATTCTGTATGTAATATTTTGCGAACTATTTTCTAGCCCTTTTTCAATGATATTCTATAATATCGGGCAAATACGAGTATGACCAAGTCAGTGTGTTTTATATTAGATCTTTTTTCAATATTCTTGACCTAAATACAACAAGACATTATTCCAACATTGTAATTTGTTTTATCAAACACTGTTTTTTCCTTTTTTTTTTGTAACGGTATAACCCTACCGGTTTCAAGGCT